>PNEQ01017196.1:0-34513 GCA_003012365.1 Medauroidea extradentata | reverse complement strand
CTCTAGCACTACCAATAGCGAACTCTCCTCAAATGTGCCGATTCTGTGGTTTTATACTAGCCCAGACAGTCGGGTGTTCCCCGCATTACAGGGGTCTAAAAATAGATATTTCATCATGTTTCGGATGTGCTTGTAGTCACGTCGGCCGCCCTCGAAGGGTTAAGACGCAGTTGGGACAGGTATCTATGACGTAGTTTCGGCAGGTTTCCCACTATGAGCCACCCGGGCTTTGAGTCATCGGCCAGCCCTCAAGGTGTTACGAAACAGCCGCCGACCACTGGCCTCCAGGAACATGGCACGCAACAGTATGTTGTGTTACACTTAGGGCCCGGTAGTTTTCGCGAAAAGATTTTTGCCCGCTTTGTTTCAGTGTCTTATGTGTACAACTGCAGCACACATTCACGATTATTGGCAGAATGTTTTTGTGCAGAGTCGTTACTCATTTGACTCTGCCAATAAGTACATGGCTAATTGTGACACAACACGTCTGTGATTTGCTGTTCTAACCTCCAGGCGTTGTATGTTAAGGCATCCAATCACTGACCACAAAGCAGAGATGCAGGTGCGCACGTAAGGCACTGAAACAAGGTGCTGTAAAATATTTTCGTGAAAATTACCGGGCCCTAGTTATACTGTACTCGCAATCAGGATGTACACACGCTTCTCGGCTGATGTTTTCACTCTAGACGTTACTCACAAGAGACAGCAACGCATGTAACTAGTGATCAGCACCGGCAGACTGAACTACCACATCCCTTCGCCACCTCGCTTGCGGAGGAATGGACTTGCCCTCCCCGTTTTCATGTTCGTCGCATAACCTTGGATTAATTTCTCATTTGACGAGGACTCTAAATAGGCCTACTGTAGTGCTGAATCACAATAATAATTTATAATACTTTGGCACAAATACTGACATCTTCAGCATCTTTCACTTAATTAAATATTGTGCTGAAATACATAACAGTTAGTTCACTAAATCCACAAATTTAGTCTTCTATATTATCTACGAGTCCACAACTGGTGACACGTCATCTTCAGAAAGCTGCAGTTCAGATCTATATGGTTGTTGTCAGTTGTAGTACAGTCAAGTCTCTAGTTACCATCTTCTTATACCTCACTGTTGAAACAATACTTGCTATTCCAGAAGGTATATCCTCAGGATTATGAAAATATTCTGACGGCAGTTTTCCTCAACCAGTTAAATCATCGTAGTAAAATAACTCATGACATAATTATTTTAATGGACACATTACATAAATTATAACACATTATTTTAGCTGACAATCACTGTAGATAGAACTTAGTTTATGCTCCAAAAATACATTTTTTTTTTCATCGAACCTTACAACTTTTATACAAATTAGGCAACTGTCTGGTGGTTAGCTATAGTCACTTCCTCAAACACCCACCAAACTTCTAAACTCTCCTAAACCATCTCACCTCCCACAGTTACCAACTCCTCCAAAATCAAATTCCATTCCCTCACTGACTTCCTAAGCATAGACTGCCTACCTAGTTCAGTTTTGCTTATCATCTGAATCTTGTTGCTTTTATTCACTCTTCCTTTATACTTCACCTTAGTTAATAGGCAACCTAACTTACTCCAGCCTCCCTCTTTTGTACATCCCGACAAGCTTTCCCATACTTCTCCTTTCCTTCAACGAGTTCCATCCCAGTTCTTTCAATATCACTGATCGTCAAAAGTTTCCTTCCCCTCTCCAGGCTGCCCTTGCTTTCTCCATTTATCCTTCACGCCCATCTTTATACATCTTCTAGTTCCTGCATTTTAAATTCCATGTACAGATCCCACCCTACTACTGCATACTGTATGTAACATTAGCAGTCACTACTAACACCCTTTAATATCCTTCCCAGCATACCTGGAGCCCTTCTCCCTTTAGACACCACGCTCTCTACCTGCCTTCTAGTCTCCTTGCAACAATATCCCTATAGTTCATTCGCCGAGATGTGAGAGTTGTAATGTGTAAACAAAGAGTGTGTGATACTAGTATAAGCGGTAAGGGGTGTACAAGCTACTAACCATAGCGCGCTGCTGCAGTGTGACGAGAGTTAAATTGGTGACTGGTCAATCGAGTGTTCGTACTGTTTTCTGACCGTATTTTTATCAGACAGAAACTTCAGCTGTAAATGTGTTTCACTGATACAGTCGAACATAAGGAAACACATGTACGCTCAACTAGGGCTGTTATGTACGGTTTATTCACTAATCGAACTTATATCGTGATACATACATTGCATGTTCGCTATGGTAACTATATTTACTACACGTGCAACGTGAATGATATCAATTACATCTAAACTTCGCATAATATCTATGAAATGGTTAATGTCTATACATCCTATGTTACGGTTTTGTGAAATGTACGTAGTAAATATCGTTAATGTGGAATGAATGTATTAAAAAAATTATTTTACGGGTTCCATAACACTATCAGTTGCAAAATACCGTTCGTTTGATAATAACGAGGGCTTTGAAATTGTTAATGAACGTTAATTACTTAATTACATCGATCAGTATCGTATATATTATCGAGAATCGTTATGCAACAAACATCGAAAATGTCAATATCAAATGTTATTGTTAATGTTCGTGAATAGTTGCAGTATGCGTGTCAATATGTGTCAATTATTTTACATTTCTTCCATAGCATATTGGTATGACACTGTCGTCTAACCTGAGAAATAGGGTCTAATGCCCGGATTTCTGCATTGTGTATCGTGATGGACGATGTCGTTGTTTTTTCTGGGGGTTCTCCATTCCTGTCTCATTCACACTCACAGTTTCACTCGACTTTGTGTATTCATACTCGCCTGAATACCACCAATTCGTGCATAGTATTCTACGCTCAATACCTGTCTGCCACTACACGTGGCGAGCGTTCCGGACACCCCTGGTTACAAGCTGCAATCACGTGAACACTGCGTGTTTTCATTGACAGACCTTTAACTTCGATAACGTGCATTTGCTTCGCGCGCTCTCACTTGAACGCGAATAGACAGTATGTACCTGTATTTGGATACTCCTATATCTCCTGTCCTTCCTGACTATATATGTCAGTAATTCTAACCTTCTACTTTGTAAATCTAACAGTCTTTGTCAAGTTTATTTCAGTTTGTTCTCTTCAACACACAATAATACCCTACCAATGTTATCCTGCAACTTGATCCCTTTACCCACCTCTACACATAGCACGCAGTCATTTTAAAGCAATCTAATTTTGCCACTCACCCACAAACCAGTTTTGTTTTCCGTTAAGCTAGGTCCGACCCCTAAGCTGGGAGTGTAGGCTATATTACATAATCCCAAGCCTACTAAAATTCTCTTCGAAACACTATCTTAGGTCAACCAATAGAAACATGTTCTTATTTAAGCAACAGTCTATGTATTTTATTTATTTATTTGTTTCTCATTCCGTTGAGCTCACTCGTGAGGCTGTAGCCACAAGGCTATGGAACATGTCAAGAATTAACATTTAGTTCTTGTATAACATTTTCATACCAATTGAATTTTGTTGACATGACTTGTCCAATATCTTTGTGCAAAAATGTAGGCCAACACAAAAATATGTAATGGATGCAATATGCTACACTATACTACTATACTTGTACTGATAAACCCTCACAATATGAACAAATACAAATCCATGCTGCTACACCTACATTCCTAAAATTTAATTAAGGGTGCGGTTCACCTCAGTTTTGAACGTCTTTTTTTTTATTTTTATATTTGTACAAGATATTTTTTCTTATTTTAGACATAAATTGTGACTAAATCTTCCTCTTTGAAAATTGTTGTATCTCTCATAGTTTTCGCGTAATGAGTCGTAAACGTCAAAATTTATACTTTACGGTTTTATGTACGCCACTAACACCAACTGACTTACCAACCGAAAATATTCACAGTGTATAACAACGTTGTGGGCTATGAAATTACACACATAAAAACAAAAAATAAAAAATTTTTTATTTAATAAAAATGCGGAATATTGAAATGAAAATTTAAAAATTTAAAAACTTTCTTTAAAAATACAAACGTTTATTTATTTTTGTTTTTATATACGTCAAATCATAGACTACAACATTGTTATACACTGTGATTTTTTTTCGGTTTGGTATGTCAATTGGTTTAAGTGGCGTACATAAAACCGTAAAGTGCAAATTTTGACGTTTACGACTCATTACGCGAAAACTATGAGAGATACAACAATTTTATAAGACGAAGATTTAGTCACACTTTATGTCTAAAATAACAAAAAAAATATGTGGTACAAATATAAAAATATGAAAAGACGTTGAAAACTGAGGTGAATCCCAACCTAAGTTTCCACTTCCATGGCAAGTTCTAAAAATTACATATTTTTTTCATTTTTCAAATATGCCTACCTATTATTGTATTTTTAATTAATTATCTTGCCACTACGACTTAACTTTGAATGTAGCATTATCGCAACTCATGCCTTTATGGATTGATGTAATTATTTCTGTTGAATATGACTGAAAACAAATTTTTAGATGTATTTCCTTTTAATAAAAAACGATACATTATACAAAAGTTAATAATTAATTCAAAAATAAATTAACACGTTACTTACCAAATATAACTCTTTTGGGGCAGACTTTCTTATGTAGGCCTGCTTCACTATGCAAAAACACTTTTAGATTGTGTATCCATTATCTTCCTTAATGAAGGTATACATCTGCTTCTAAAAATAAAGAAACTATTAATTCCCGTCTTTGAAGATATGTAAGTACGAATTTAACTGAAGTCTGTCAAAACACTTGTCATTTCCCACTTGCAATTCACCAATAATTGCCACAGAATCATGGTGTATAATTTTACTAATCATGTGATTTCCATGTAAATATATGCACGAGGTTGTTACCTGCATGAAGATCTGCCACAAGCACACTATGCAAGGTTATGTATTAAACTTCTGGTAAACAAACGCCTCGCCCTAAGATAATCACAGCACTGCAGCAATTCATTCAGCGGGATTAACGTATCTGCATGTAACGTTAACTTGCAGCGCTGCCGCAGCGCTTTGCCCGCTGAAGGCGCCCATTAACATCGTTAGAAGAGTGTACCCGATGACGAGGTTGTCACACTTCGGATACAGTATTGCTACTGGGCGCCCGTAGGCATCTGCTTGGCATGACGGGTGACAGGAGCGGATCCAGGTCTGGGACCTCACCCCCCCCCCCAACAGGATTTGCCTTTGATGGTTGAATGAGAATGAGGATAGGTGTCGGAATGAGGACGGGGGAGGTAACAGATCCCCGAAAGGAATCACCGGCCAGTGAAATTGTCTTTTACGATTCTCGCATGCAAAAATCCGGGGACCGACACTGCCGAGGATCGAGCATGGATCGCTTTTGCTGAAGTCGAGTAGTTTGACCACGTAGCTGCCACGGCCCCTTTATCTCGTATAAAATGTCTAGATAATAATAAAGTACGCTTTTATTACATAACCTTGGAGATCGTAGGCTGTCTATCAAGTGGGAACATCGAGTAAATGGGCTGAAATACTACATCAAGTGTAGTGATCATATTGAAGTCTGTTGTTGTAAGTCATACGAGAAGTCTTCCAGTGGTTTAGTGATGAGGTTCGGTGTCGAACAACACATTTGTGAAACCCCTATGTGTTACAAACAGGTCGGATTTAGTTGCAAGGAGTACTATTTAACAAAACACACACTTGTTTTTTTTAATATGCATCTCAAACTAGAAAACATGCAGTTCGATATAATGATATTGCAGTCTTCTCTTTCTAACATACTCCGTAATGTTACGTGACGACTAAGATCCTTGCAAGAAAAATACCTTCCCTACTGTCTTTCCCACAACCCTACTAAATGTCATGGACATTACAAAATCCACAAATTTTTGTTAACCCATCATAATCATATCGGAACCATGTCATCGGACTGCCTCATGGTATTAACTATATTTTTATCCCTCCGAATCGCGGATGTTTAACTGTCCATTTTCGCTGACATTGTACTATAATCACTGCCGAATGTATCACATTCATATGTGCAGTTGTATCATCTTAATACACTAACCTTTAACTCCTGGCACACATTCCTGGGAATGGTTACACAGTTAAGGACACCATGATGTTCAAAAGCTATAGTAATGCATTACACTATGTGAAGAATTCATGAGCGTGTGATAGTGCAGAGAATTTGAGACTTTTCACAGGACCGCTGTCTTCTGTTTGTACCTTTGCGTTTGTACAGCGGAAGCAGCCTTGGTTTTGTCTTCTTTCTGATTCCGTGTGTATTTTGAAATTTGTTACTCTGTACTTACTTATTGCCTACTGCAGTAAAATATCTTTAACTTGAATTCATACCAGAGTTGTTCAAGTCGAATAAGTTTTTAAGTGTTATTGTGTAACATCTTCAACTTAAGTGTCGACTTAAACTTTCTGGATGAAAAAACATTTTTAGCTAATGTATTAAAACTAAATATATTTTTTTCAATAGTAGTACTACACGCGAGTGTTTTTCCGCGCCTGATTTCAACATATTTCAATAACATTATTTTTCTTCGCTTATGCATCGGCATAATTTTTTTTGGAAAACGTGAATCTCAAATTGTATTCGCATCGACTATGCAATAGTCTAGCAATACAATATAAATATTAGTAATTTTGTTACAAGAGCGTTTAATTCCGTGATGTGTACTGACTGGCCCAGTTATACAGGCCGTTCGTAAATCACGTGGGTGGTAGACAACGTGAAAAGAAACATTATTTGTTGAAGAACATTTGTTCGGAAATAGCATCCTGCAAAGGTGCAGGGACTAACACAAGTGCGCAAATTTGAATAGAGCTCGCTTATGCGTCAGTTAAATTGCTGAGAGTGCGCATCATTGCACTGCAAAAAAGTATCAGGTGATGATGAAGGGAGGAGGGAGGGTCACACACATGTACCTACAGATAGAATCAATCTACAGTTGATGTTTGCTTGTTGTTCGTTGATGTGTTTCGTTTTGTATGGTTAGAACAAAGTTGATGATTAACAGTTTAATGCGTGCGGTACAGTATTGCTGAAACAGATATTGCGAACACTAACAGCAAGCTACAATGGATATTCGCAGACATGACTGATACGCATGTGGTGTATAGAGAGGCAAGAGGAATTGCAGTAAAAGCAGTCAGTATTCACTGATATCACTATACTATCAGATGTGTACCAGACATATACACGTCCATATATTGACCAGAGGCATAATGAGACTGGGTGTCTGATTCCGCAAATGGTTGACGTCGGTGCCAGGCGAACTGTGAGAACACCATATTTCGAGGAACATGTCCTGAAGCGTGTGGCCGAACACCCATCAACCAGCACTCGAACCATAGCACACAACGTGGGCATTAGTCACAACACCGTGGAGCAGGTTTCCAACGAACAGCTGTTGCATCCCTACCATCGTCAATCAGTGCAAGCATTGGAGCCACCCAACTTCCCAAAACGAGTTGCTTTTTTCAGTGGTTTTATGCACAACAAACTGAAAACCCTGTCTACAGTTGAGGCGCTCTGACCACATCTCATGTTGGTCAAATGGTCCCAATTGCATCATGTTCCAGAGAAAACGCAATATTTACGTCGCCCGATGTTTAAAACCATCGAGATCGCCTATAAATCCCTAAGCTGGTTTAGGTGACTATACTCTGGCTCCTAACCTGAAAGAGTTCTCGTCATCGATGATGTCCCTGGTATTGGGCTGGTGTGAATCCTGGCCTATCTGGCGGGCAGCGAGGCGATGGTTGCCGTCAAAGTCTCCTGCGGGGCCGTCAGTAGGCTCCGGAATTCGCCGCAACCTGACTTCATAAATTTCGGCGAAAGACTGTAAGCACAAGATAGTGGCCAGACCTCCCTTGGACCACATTGAAGTCGCGTCACAGTTCGCAGTTTGTGATGGCGCCTTCACGGAGGAAGACTGCAGTTTTTTCAAAATTGTATGTTTAAAGGAGACGTGCGTGCGCCGATTTAAAAAAACTTAGATGTAATTGGACACTTAAAAAACTAAATTAAATATTTCCCCCTCATCAAAGTTTAGTGTTTCGTGTGGGAAGAGGGCTTAGGGGAAACAAATAATATAAATACCGGCGTAGAGCCCATATCAGGGTGATTTAGCTCTCGTCGGGGAAAGAATGATATATTAAATCAAATATAATTATTTGCACATGATCGACCCTTAATGCAGAACTTTCAAGCACGAGGGCGCAGAATTTGTAAAAATGGAAATTTGGGCAGCATTGTTAGTTTTCTTTTTCTTTCCTTTGTAAGAAAAATCTAGTAATGTCAAATTTTGGCCCTTTCGGCAATAAAATCAATAAATAAGCGCAAAGTATAATATGATTGCTAAAATTTCTGAATTATAATGTTTGTTGGAAAATGATACAACAATTTTTATAAATTGAGTTGAAGATTTTTGTATAAAGTATTCTGTTGAATGTATTAGAAGATATATTTGTGTAATTTATATACATATTACTGTTGGTTGATTCTGGAGCTTCTTGTTAATTGAATAGTTAAACATTTGGTAACTTGTTTAAAAAGGTACATAAAGGACCACACTGAAAACGTGTGAAGATGTTGGATTTTCATTGGCAAATGGTGGCATTCCTCTTTCTGGATGTGTAGCCAGACTTAAGATTAAAATTGGAAATTTTTCTTGGAAAACAAATTTTAGAGCGTTTCAGGGCTTAATCATGAAATGATTGTTGTTGTAGAACTCGGCGAAACCAATGTTCTTGATACCACCACCTCATCAGGTAAGCTGCTTCCTCTTCCCATATGTTCGACCAGAGCTACACGCTGCACAAAATTGCCTCGACACCATGCAGGAATGACAATCTCACTGGACGCTGGCGAAACTGTTGTCTCACAACAGACCTCTTGGCAGCTGTTTGGCAAGGATGGTTCGCTTCGTGGCACCATTACAAGTTCTCGGTTACCAGCCCTTAGTACACCCGACCGAGTATCTATACAGCACTCTAACTTGCTCAATACATCCAGGCCCAGTAAACATTCATCTTCGATGATGGCTATGTACACTTTGTTCTCAGTGCAGAGGTCATCCAACTTCAACTGTACCTTTTTCTTCCCCTTCACTGGTGTGGTCGTGCTTGTCACTGTCGTCAGAAAGCTTTGTCTGTGATTGTGACCCACTGACTACTGGGCATAAGGCCCCAATATGTCCAGTTGGGCTACAGTAATGGTTGCCCCATGTCCATAAACATGTTGAAATAAACATTATCCAGACTGCTCTCAACTAGGATTTAATTAAACTCGTTTTTCACTGAGAATACCTGAAGAAATACTGGGGCCTTATCTCCCGTATCCACCGACCTTTGCCTCTTAAGACCGGTGCTTACATGTTTCCCGAGGGCTGGACATATCGAACTGCCTTATCATGCTCTTGGTTTCTGTTTTTCTGTAACCATCATAGACACTGGGCTCTGAGGTGTCCAGGTTCTCCACATTCCCAATAGCTTGGTCGCTCCTGTTGTCAAGGGCAGGATGTAATCGGAGTGAATTTGTTCTTAATTTCACTCATTGTGGTTTCTACTCTCTTCAGGATGTTCTCTAGGCTGTTATCTCTCTCGTCGCGAAAGTGCGACTGTCCTCTTGCAGATTCGACCTCCAGTGCTCTGGCCAGGGCATCCTGCATAGTCCTTGGGGCGGCCAGGCGCACTGCTTGGCGAACCTCTACATCGGTGATGGCATCGACGAAGAAGCACACTGCTATGATGTCTCGTGCCTGTTCTGGACATCTCTCGAGCGACAAATGGGCGAGTCGCACAATGTCCTACCACAATTCTTGCAGTGGCTTCCCTGATCTCTGGGAGTGGCTCCTTAGTTGGGCATGATGGGCATGTCGCAAGTACTTGTCTCCGAAGCACAGCTCCAGGGCAAAAACTAATGTCGAGTATTCCAGACGTTGTAGTTCTGGAAGTGACTGGAGTATAGTGAGGGCAGGTCCCCTCAGCACGGCTGCAAGATAATAGCTGGTCAGACCAACTATTTATGGTTGCCACAAACTCGAACTGGTTTTGATACTCTCGCCACGGAGTCTGGCCATCGTAAGGAGCAGGCTTGACAGAAATCGCAATTCCAATGTTCGATGCAGGCACACTAGTACACAAACATGTTGCAGCCTATTTTCTGACAGGTTGTGAATCACAGTACAGCCTGGTTCAAACTTCGTTGTCTTCTCTTCGCCACCTCCAAGTATTGATTCAGCAATGACTTTGTTTCTCTGGTAACAAAATGGCCACCTTCTTTACCATGGAGTAGTTCTTGACACTCCTTCCTCAGCACATCCATTTGTTGCTGCATGCTATTTTTCAAATACACCATCTCTGTCTTTACACTGCCTATTTCTTCCTTTTATATTGCGTACCATCTCATTTACAGCATCTATTTCCTGGTACACCATTCCTTTTACACTATCTACTTGCTTGTTTACATTTTCATTAACACTATATATTTTCTTACCTATATTTTTATTTTCATTTTCTTTTACAGAATTTGTTATTTGGCCAATTGTTCCCTCAATGAGCTCCTTTAGTGCTTATATTTACGCTGGTGTGCATCTTGTAATCATTCACATTTGCAATTGCAGTTTGAACTTAAAATTTACTAAGTAACTCAACTAATTAAATAGTAATTGTGTGCAATGATTTAATTTGCAGAATTAATTATTAAATTAATGTGTACATCTATCCCACTTTTGGCACCAGTGTTACAAGTTTAAGCAAAAATGTTGTGTGTGGGCAATTCCCTGAGCTCTTTGTAATAGAGGTCTTACAATTAGAAATAAAAGAGTTGAATTAAGTTACTGATTTACTAGCTCACAAAACTCACAAAAAAATACAAAACAGCATTCAACTATACATTTTACAACACGCTTAACTATGCACACGTTTGCTACTGTACCACAGAACTGTAATTAACTTTGACAGTTAAAGCACAAGAATATTTACCATAAATCAATTAAAGACTACAAATCACAATAAAAATTCGGTCATTCATCCAATCAACTGTCTCTCAGATAGCGACAATGTACAACCTTAACAGTCCACAGTGGTGATGAATCGCAGTGTACTGCGCAGCACCGCGAGTGCACCACTATCTTTATACTTGTGGTCTTCGGTTCGACTCCCGTCGCGAAGCTCCTCTTCGACCGTCTGCTTACCGCAGCAGTCCTGTTATTTTGCCCAACACTGCTCCGCAGGTAGCCGCCTGCCGCCTCACAGTTGACTCTGACGTCACCAAGATGTCTTCACCAGTCTCTCTCCACAATCATAACACTTTCCTCTATCACGACCAATAGCAAACTCTCGCCAAATGTGTCGATTCTGTGCTTTTATACTATGTGAAACAGTCGGGGATTCACTGCATTACAGGGTTCTAAATGTTGTCATTACATCATGCTTTGGATGTGACTTGAGTCTCATAGGCCAGCCTCGTAGAGCCAAGGCGCAGTTAAAACATATCTTTATGACGTTTATCGTCGGGGTTTACATCATGGGGCAGCCTGGCTCATGAGTCATGAGTCACACCCATTAGGTGTGTCAACACAGGCCCCAGCCAGCCCACCCTCAGAATTACAGTATGCAACCATATTTTTGTACCACAGAGTATATGGCCTACAATATATCAGTATTACCACAACACATGATTTGCCAGTTACCACGGGAAAGATAAAACTCTAAATAATATTAAGGATATTTTTTACTGGCCAAAAATATAAGCTGGCAAAATAAACTTGGTGCATTGTTGTGAGGATTGCCAGAAGGCAAAACAGCGAAATACTAGGGTCGTCGGATAACACAGTGCAACCAGTTCTTGTTGCCCATTAGAACAAGTTAATTTAGATGTTTTTGGAGCTTTGCCCATATCCAAGGCTGGTTTTATGTCTATTTTTAGTAAATTTGTGTTTTTATCCTACTAATGAGTATTAAAACGGGATAAATTTGTAAGGTTTTGGGGCAACATTTAGTTCCAGTGTTCGGGTCACCGGTAATTTTGGTAACTGACAATGTCACATATTTTAGAAATGCTGAAATGAAGGAAAAAACTTGGTTTTCTCTTGGGGAACCAAACGTGTTCAAATGTCGCATATTATCCTAAGGCTAACTTAATTGAACGATATAATAAACATTCAAATGCTGCTTTACACACTTTTCAGACAGGTAAACATCTGAGTGGGACGAGAAGTTGTATAAGCTAGTCTTATAATTTTATAGTGTGTCATGGTGCGACTAGAAATATTCGTTTTCAGATTTTTATATGACGAACATTGTTTCATCCCCTCAAACATGCTTGGCATTTGCATGAGTTGTGTTGGAATTCACTTAATGTAAACATTCTTGATGAAGTTTGAGCTGAAGCAACCCAGAATTTGAATAAATATCACAAAAATCTTGCTTATATGCATAACCAGAAACCTGACGATGTTAAATTTAAAGTAGGTGATAAGGTAATTGCAGAATCTCACTATTTGAGCTCTAAGGCAGCTTAGTTTATAGGTAAATTAGCTCAAAGATATATTTGAATAATTTATCTTTAAATGTTTTTTGTCAGTTCTAACTGCATTATTGGAATATGAGCAATAAGCACATTAAGTAAGCAAAGCTCAAGTGTCTCAAATTAAACCCTTTATTGTTACTGAAAAATAATGATTTTATGAGAGCCAAATATCCAATTTCATGCTTAATTCGTTTATAGGTTATTACCATAATTTCGTTTTAATAGGGTTTGTTTCTAAAAGATTTGTTGTATAAAATAGAGAAAAAACTAACAGAGTCGGGATACCAGGAGCAACTGGGTAGCTGGGAATTAGTGAAAAGACGAGAGCCAATTATATAGCCGATGAGAAGGAGTGGCTTAATTAGCAGATTATCTGTACTGAGTTTTTGTATAGAGCCAAAAATATTTATATTATTGTGAACTTATGAGTTCTTCTCTGGTTTGTTTAGCGAGAGCAACTTTTGGACATGCATGCTGCTGGTCCATGGATGGGGTGTCTTTAGATGTGGAGAGCCAAAGATCCATTAGCTGAGATGTCTGAGGAAGAAGAAGACGTCGATTTCTGGGTGGTGTCAGGAATGTCCATCCTGACCAACATCCTTAGTTCGAGATGTCCTCTGCAAGATGTACCATCTCTTAAGGGTTGGAGAATGAGATGCTCTGACCATGTCTTATGCTTGTCAACTAGTCCCGATTGCAATATGTTCAAGAGAAAATGTAATATTTATATCACCCGATGTTAAAAACCTTTGAGATCGCCTAGAAATCCCTAAGCTGGTTTAGGGGACGTTGTTGTGACTCATTACCTGCAAGAGTTCTCGTCATCAATGATGGACCTGGTATTGGGTCCCGGCCTATCTGGCGGGCAGCGAGGCGATGGTCGCCGTCAATGTATCCTACGGGGCCTCAGTGACATCCGGAATTAGCTGCAATCTGTCTTCATGAATTTCGGAAAAAAACTGTGAGCTGACTAAAGCATGCTCTGCTTATTTTATGGTTTTCTTTTATTTGTTTAGTTTTCTTTGACAGTCATTAAATTTGCGATGGAGTAGCCCAAGAAACTAAATCCAGTCAAAGTCATACCTAGCTTGGGTCTTATGGTATTGCTTGTTCACTGTTTAAGGATTACATCCTTCGATTAACTCAGCCAACACAGACCACTTAAATGGGTACATGTCATTTGTCCTAAAATAGTTTGTCCTAATTTTAGCACACACACTTTAGGACAAACGATTTTATGACAAATGCTGTTTAGGATAAACGATTTTAGGACAAACAACTTTAGGACAAACGAAATTAGGATAAACGACTTTAGGACAAACGATTTTAGGAAAAATGTAGTTTAGGACAAACGATTTTAGGATAAACAATTTTAGGATAAACGAAATAAGGACAAACAATTTTAGGACAAATAAATTTAAAAAATGAAATCTAATTTTAGGACAAACGAAATTAGGACAAACGACTTTAAGACTAATGACTTATGGACAAACACATTTTAGAATAAATGTTTTAGGACAAATGAAATTAGGATAAATGGCTTTAGGACAAATGATTTTAGGACAAACGAAATTACGACTAACTGTTTTAGGACAAACGATTTTAGGACAAACGAATTTAGGACAAATGATTTTAAGATAAACGACTTTAGGACAAATGAATGTATAAAAACCATTTAGGATCGTCTCCGATGGAAGAAAAGTGTCCTTCGTTCTACCTGCCTAGCGGAATCATTGTACATGTATAATTCTAAAAAGGTACATCTGCCAAGGTTACAGTTCTTCGCTAGTGGGATCGCCACCGTCGCCTGGGTTTCAACAACTGGCACTCCTATATGTGCTTGGCAGAACTAACTGAGCTTCTCAGGCTCCTGCTTCCTCCACTGCCCATCAGATATCACACCAACCTACTACTCGTGTTTAGGGCTATATAGCGAATATTGTGCTTTAAAATTAATATAATGTAACCAATTTACTTTATTTGAAATTTGATGATGGAACTTAATATTTTACAAGATATGTCAGTCATGCTGTAAGAGCATTTTTTAAATTTTTCTCCTGAAACCAACATAAATGTTTAGAAGACCTACCGGTAACTACCAAGTCACAAAAAAAAATTTACTTATACAAGCAAAATATTGGTAAAGAAGGTGAATCAAGGCATTGCATGTAGCATAATATTATGGTTCAAGGTCGCCTAACGAATTAATTTTCATATACTGTCAATTTGATACTTAGTTCTACTTGGTTACATTTTCATTCATTGTATGCCAGCTCCTAATATTCGAAGAGAAGCCATAAACTTATTCTGGATGCACGTGCACTCTCACAAATCTCAGCGAAGTTCAACCCTGCCCTTATTTTACAGTTGTGCACAACTTGAAATGTAAATATCATGGCTTTGCCACGTGGATATTAAGAAACTAGACAGCCTGCATTTTCTCTCGTCCCGAATTGAAAATTTTTCAGGGTCATCTAAGATGGTGTTAGAAAAATTATTTGTATCACCAACTTAGGTATATCACCAAACAGGGCGTCGTTACCCTATTCATCGTATCTTTAAAATCAGTATTTATTTAGTAGGTCTACCTTATCCTAAATATGCCTTTAGAATCAGATAAATTTTTCCCAACACATTTTCAGCGTAGGGCTAAAATAGTAGGCTATAAACAGCTCAGCTAAGAAATCTCGGTAAAATTACAGGCTCAAGGTACATATGACCACCTTCTTAAGGTGACCGTCTGTGTGGATGTATTATGCTTGTTAGAGGTCTAGTACTACAGAAGCGATAAGAACGACACAGCATGTGGATCACGCCTCACCCAAGTCTAACTGTTGTGCCCGCCAACACGCCTCTGTGAGAGATTCATTAGTAATCGTATTATTTCATAATGTAATATTACATTAAAGCTGTATTGTACACAGCTATACATTTAACAAGATTTTTCATCATGTGCATATAAAAATACACAGGAGCTCAAAAACACAGGTTTAGTTTAATTTTTCCGGTTTATATAGACTGTTATATTATGAACATAATACTTAACATATGCATTTAAAGTGATGTTTAAAAAGATGGTAAGTAACACTGTTTGAAGTTACAGATTGGCAACTGACAACTTTAGGGTACCAGTTGGAGTACTCGATACCGTCAAAAGCAATCCAGGTTCGTTTCCCATCTTGGTTGATGACAGTCGTTTCGCATGTATGAGGTTCGAAGTTGGTTGGTGGGGCTTCTCTGTGTACTCCCGTTTCCCTCACACTTTTATTATGTCGCTGCTTCATCGCCGGTTTTCACTTTGTCATTAAGTTTTTACAGACTTTGAGTTTGGGGTGTTATCCTCCAGTACTATAATATTTATTTACCAATGTCAGAATATAATCAATGATGAGTCTACCTAAAACTTCTTATATTGAAAATGAAGGTGTACTCTATATGTCTATAATTGTTTTTAATGAACTTGCAGTACGAATTTTGTGTCTAAAACATGTGCAAAACACCTGTTTATGTGATATTTTTTTATTTATTTGTATCAGGTGCAAGAATGAAAGTCATATAATTCAGTAGAAGTTCTGAAATAAGTATACATGTGTGAAATGTATTGTGAATGTTATTCCTATCCCTCATGCGCATTAAGTCATTTTGGATTTTCCTTGTAGGGTTAAAGCTCTCCACTATGTTCAGCAGTTTGGGGTGTGTCTTACCTTAATACAATCACATTATTCTGCATAATGTAAGACTACCACTGCATTTCTCTAGCCATTTTTCACAAAGGTGATTTGGGTTCGATTCCCAGTGTGGTCGAACTCCAGATCTTCCTATGTGGAAGAAGCAGTAGAGTGGGAAGTTGATTGGTGGGTTTTCTCGGGGGTCTCCTGCATTTCTCAACCCATCTCATCTTCTTTGTACATCATCACTTCGTGGTCAACGTCAGGGTTTTACAGACCTTCAGTTAAAGTTCTGTTCTCGGATGTACTTCCCAAAGGTGTTTATTTACAGGTGTGTGTGTGAGGAGAGAATCTGTAGCGAGCCTAAGTAACTAACAATCAGTGTGTTGTACATTTCTACATACAGAGGTATGCTTTAATGCGGGGGGTATGCTGTAAGGAGAGGGAGAGGCTACAGGGGTATGATACAAAGTGGGGTATGATATAAGCAGGGCTATGCTATAAGGAGAGAGAGGTTACACAGGTATGCTTTAAGGTTGGGAGTATATTGTAAGGATAGGCAGGGGTGTGCTTTAATGCAGGAGAGGCTAGAAGAGTATGCTATAAGGTAGAGGGAGGGGGTAGGAGAGGTTTCAAGGGTATGGTTTAATGCAGGAGTACGCTATAAGGATAGGCAGGGGTGTGCTATGGGGTTGGGGTGTGCTATAAGGACAATCAGTGGTATGTCTTAAGACAGGGAAGAGGGTATGCTATAAGGTAGAGGGAGAGGGTAGGAAAGGCTAGAAGAGTATGCTATATATACATATATTTCTTTTAAAGCATTTTACCCAATATTTTCATATTAAAATATAGGAAAAATGGAGTACAAAAAACTGTGAAATTTCGTTTGTGCTTTAGTTTTCGAATAAACTAATAACTGTTGACACTCTGCATAATGCTTGGAGGGCTTGGTATTCGGAGACATTACGTTGGTAATGAATATAATTTTTTCATAGAAATTGTGTTGTGGTGTTAAGTTAAACAAAATTGTTAAGGGATACTCTGTTAGTGTTGTACGTTAGTTATGTACTATAATTTAACTAGTTTTCTCGATATAAGTTTAACTTGAAGTGATATTTCCACACTTTTACATTGAAGAAGTGCGTTCGTGTTTTATATTTTAATAATTTAATTTATTTTCTACAGTATGCTGTGGGGTGAGTGCAGTAGTAGCTGAAATATTGGGGTATTTTAAGGCATAACAATATGTTTTAGCATGCGAATATCTATTGTATGCACAGTGTTTATTAAATTCTCACGAATGCTTGTTTTGTAGATTTAAATATATTAAATGTGTTTCAGTATTTACGGACAAATAATCCCTTTTATTAGTGAATATACAATGCAAGGTTATATAACAGTCTAGTAAAATGAATCAGTTTAGTACAAATGATTTCATCGCATGTTATCTTAACATGATAATAGTTAAGATTATAGAAAATGTAGCAGTATTAATTTTTGTAAATCTTGCTGGCAGAGCAGTATGTGTGTGTTCTTAGCTGGTAGCTAGACACACATGTGTTCACAGAGGGTAGAAATTTTTTTGAGGGGTGACAGTTTAGATTAATAACCGGAAGTCCAATTTGTGGAGGGTGTGTCAAATGAACAGCGGAAGCCATTAATTATTACTGCAGCGCCTTTCTGGAATACTGACAAGGGGTCCACAGGCATGGTGGCAGAGAAAATACAGCCCTATCTTTCTGAAGTGAGTGTCAGAGTTAACATGGGTGCTTGTACATGTATGTATGTGTGTGTGTGTGGCAGTGGTCTTGTAATATTTGTTTAACAGAGAGGAACTGAATCATTAGTACATACAACACTAATGCTATCTAGCACACGACAGCAACCAAGATGATAGGTAGAGCTACGAGAGTATTTGCAACATATAATGTTTGACTTGAAAACTGTTGAAGAATCAGATGAATTTGCAATTTTTTCGCCTTTATCGGTAACGTTACGAATAAAGATACATGAAACTAACTAATATATCACTATCATAACTTTTGCAGGATTTAGATGCAACCATTACAATGGAGTGCCAATGTCCGGAGCCTACAAAGACTACAGCCGCCACTGAATGCACCGTCAATTGTTAAAGCAAGAAAGCATGTCTCCGCTTTCATTTTTGTAAGGGTTAAAGGTTTTAACCAATGTTTACTAATGGTTTGTCGGATGCATTTACATGAAGTAACGTTGTTATTACTATACGTCGATCAGTTTTCAGTTTGTGGGGAAATCATAATGTTTTCAAATTTGATTTTCTATTATATGTATTATATGTACCGAATATGACCCAGTTCTCAACATGGCTCACAAGTCGATATTGTATGGTAATACCGAGGTCAATGTGGGATCTATACACAGTAGTCTCCAGTATGAACATGCACCATCCATAAACATCTGTGCTACATCATCCACGTGTTATGTTAGTAATATAATAAATGATTTAGCCACACATGATTTTTAACTTTAAGCGAGCCATATCGGATATAGGTACCTTATGTGTTGGGTGTGTGTGTGTGTGTGTGTGTGTGTGTGTGTCATGACTACAACTTGCTCTGACCTAGTTGTATTTTTTTTCTTAGTCAAATTTTCTGAGACGACTTAGTGATACAGTGGCGAATGTCCACTGTTGAACTGTGTTATGTATCATTAGGCTATGCGACATTTATAAGGTACGGTATCAGTAAAACATGCTTAAACACTTTTGAATTTGAAACAGACTTACAACATTATTTTAGACCTTTAACATCAACGTTTATAACAGCAGAACACTTGGCTAAAATACTTGTTTAAAAAAACTGTTTCGAAAATGAAGAAAATTTTTATACATATGTAAAAAACGATACATAGTCTAGTGATGAACAACACTGTCCAAATTTACTTAGAATAAAGTAAATGTACATCTCTTTTGGATAGGAGAGTTTCTTCGGTTTCCTGGGGGGCCGCCTCCCAACAAGGCGATCCGAGTTAGAGTTTCTATGGGGTTGGTTCTCAGATTTTTGCATTTTGAAATCGTGCCGGACGATGCCGCTCACCGGTTGGATTTCTCCGGTATCTCCCATTTCCTCCGTCCACCCATTCCGGTGCTGCTCCATACTCACATCATGTCACACCTCACCAGCGCTAATTTATAGGACAAAATGTTGTTTGTAGTCGGATGAAATTTAATTGTAACCTCGTTATTCTCAGTTTCTGATTACTATTATTTTTTCACTGGCCAATATATATATATATATATATATATATATATATATATATATATATATAAGTTGTTGGCATGTTCTGATTGCTATTTATTATACAATTGGTTTCTTTCGTTGGCACTTAATGCATTAGAAATAACTATTTACAGCTGAATTTTGTCGCAAAATTAGCACACAGTTCTCGTTTCATTATTTGAAATGATAGAACGTACATCAATACTTACTGAATGAAGGACTAAGCTGGTAGTGCACAATGCCACCAGGCCATCGCGAAGTTTTTGCTTTCAGCCCATTGCGTGCCACCTCATTTGTCAGGAATAAGATATCTCCTTCTGTGTACTCTCCTAGTTCCTCTGGATTCACTGGCATTTCTGGGTTCCAGCTTGATACTTTGTCACCTAGCAAAATGAAATAATACATTAATTTACATGGTTAAAGATCATTTCAGGTCAATTAGAAGAATAAATAAGGAAGTTTAAATACATGGGTGCTTCTTACAGGACGATTGTAAATAACGACAGAAATAATGTTCATAAACATATGATGCGAATATGATTTAAATACTGCAATCACCTTCCAAATTGCTGTCCCAGTGTAATGTTGGAAGTAGAATGCATGCCTGGTGCACTGCCCACTGTGAATGATGTGTTAGAAGAAATGTTCAAAATGTCTACACCAATACAGCCCGGCAAATGTCTTGTAATAAAATCTGCACCTTCAGAAATGTGTCATGGCTATCGCGAAATTTTTGAAATGTGTACACATATTTTAGCAGTACACCAACAGTGACAACAGAGGTGCTGTAAACCTTTGCTGTCACATGCTTTTTCAGTATATGTTGGTTGTAGCGGGATATGCCTAAATGGGCCAGTGCCTCGACATGCATTAGCCATGCCACTCTTCTGTGATGTAACAGAATATCCTCAAGTAGAGTAGATAACTCCAAGGATTTCCTGTAAGCCGGATTATTTAGCAACCAAGTCAGCTCAGATTAACCTATTAACAAAATGCCCATAATTCCGGCCCAGGTTTTGAGAGTGGGATGAATTTATTATGTGAGAATTTTCATCTGTGCACACACGGTCAATACTGAAGCATATGTCATCCCTAGTAAAGGCCATATAATCACACGTTCTACGAAGGGTGGAACCTTGTCATGTTGCTACCACAACCTAATGCAAAATACATTACAGTACGAAAAGTCAGCCTCGGCAAGCATCTTAACATGCATGCTGTGCTAGGAGTGGAGTATCCTGACAATTCTGTACTGTACAATCTCTCTTTAAACAATTACGAATCTGTGATGCTGATTCGGCCCATTTTACTGACATTATTTCCTTAAATTATTTAGCTTAAGCCATCAACTATGCAACTCACTTCCCAAGTAGCAATTCACAATCGGTTTACTGCAGGCACTTCTGGGTAGCTCATGGCTATGATAAGTAATGGCTCTTCTGATCTTGCTCGGCTATGACTGATTTACGAAAACGAAACATTCAGAATACCATTTGTGACATACTGGTGGAACTTACATCACTGTGAAACTATGGCTGTGCACTGACACATCGGTGATGACCTAAAGGATGCGGACCAGCAGTTTTACAGTGATCGCTGACTATGGCTGATCAGTTTGTGACACATTGGTGTTCCTTACAGGGCAGTGGAATCGTGGCTGTGAGCATCGGTAATGGCCCGTGTGATACACTATAACGTTCGGAATGAGCGCTCTTGTGGAGCCCAAAATTGTTTTAAGTCCCGTTCGGATATGTTCGGCATGATCTGCAGTTACACCAACTCGCAGGCGCCAAGAGCAGGTCTGTTGTAGCCATGATTTGCAGCTCGCGAAATAAAAGTCAGTGTTGGTGGGCAGCTCATTTCGTTGTATTTATTTAACAGTACATTCAGAACTGCAGACATTTTGTGGAACACAATAAACTAATAGTATATATAGAACAGTAAATTCTAACATGCTGGACATTGAACTACCGAAGTATTCTTATCTCTATCTAAAGCTAAACTATGTACTACAGGTTCAAAATCAGTGTTACCGAAATGGAAAGTGAATTGTCCTCGGATTATGAGCACACCTTGAAATGTAGCATAAGGAAAAAAAAGCGGCATACCACTTGAACATCGGTTTGGTGTTATGGTAGAAGCAGAGGAAGGCATAAGTGTTTCGCAGCTTATAATAGCGTCTTGTAAATTCATAACACTTCTGGTTTGTCTCCGTAATATAATTCATGGCCTGTTTTCGTGCAAGTTTGTTTCGGTCAGACAAATATCGTTCCAGTACTGTGGATGTAGTAAAAATACCGACAGTAATTTTATATCACAGTCTGCAAGAAATTTTGAATGAGTATTTTTCGCACACACATGAAATGAGCGTTCCTAAAAGCGATGGAGAAGTAAAATTATGTGATGCCCGCAGAAAGTGTTATAGGAAAATTATATAAGAACACAAACAGAATGAGCAGCTTGGATTGACACCGGATTGAACACTTGAAACCCTTGTCAGTGTTGCGCTTATCATCTCTTTATACCCATGCCTCGAAAAAATCAAGACAGCTCTGCCCAAGCAGAGCTCTTAATAGAGAACTGCGAACGATTCCTGCCTGAAGTTCGTGTTTCGTAACATAAATTGAATGAATGCACTCCATTATGAAACTTAAATACGTATTTTATAATTTCAATCCCAACTGTAATATATACGACTATCTTGGATATTAATGTTTCGAGTTGGTTTGTTCCTTTAGTTACAATAATTTGTACGGACATACTATCACATAACTAACACATGCAGCATGAAATACTGTTTTTAAGTTATATTATCACATGCATACTTCAGGAAGGTGACACAGAAAGATATTCATGAGCGCTATTATTGTCATTTCTAAAGAGGAATAGAATATTATAAACGTTTTACAATTGTTAAATCACTTACATGCTATAACTGCAAATATCGAACGATCAACAACTGTCGGACCATGATAGAGCTGCGGTTTCTTTAAGAATAATTTAGATAATTTTTTTTTGGCTACAATTGTGCCATGAAAGCCTACAGAAAATGACTAGTCTACTAATGTAAGCATAAAACTATATTAAATTGTTAAAAATTTTAATTGTGTTTGTGAAGAGCAATCATAAGTAATATAACTGACAACAATAACTTACATGAAAAAAAGTAATTTACTTTCATTGTGTTTTAGACCACATGTTTCTTATGAACGTACCTGGATTAGGAAGTATACGAGAGTTAAAGTATTTATTTTGCATTTATTGTTCAATCAGAATTTGCAAAACAGATTTGTTTGGTTGAATTTCTTACCTATGACACTAGAATATCCAAATTTTATAATAAGTTAATTCGGAAACTAAAATGAGAAGGATATTCTTCCCAGCTTCAGTATAACGTTCTTAATGGCACAACTGTGCAATGCCCTACCAAGGAAATAATTATAACATTCCTAATACTTTTCGGGACCAAAAATGCTATCTTTACATACTGAATGTAAAGATTAACACAAAATGTAACCAATATAATAGTTACATAAATATTTTTCTTTTCCCAATGTTGCCCATTTGCACATAAATAGGAACACTTATTAGTTGTCAGTAATTTATCCTTCACATTTAGATTTAGAGTTCACAAAACGATTCTGCTGGCTGTACCTACCATCAGATTCCATCATTGACCTTCAAAATACCTTCACAGCATTACAGGTGTATTTTAGCTGCAACACATTACCCTCAAGTCAAATGTGACTAACTGCACTAGCGTTAGAGCTCCTTAATCACAGTAGGAATATCTGCAGGCGAAACGTAGTTAAACGTTACCAACAGAAATTCTTACGTATTTTACAATACATTGTGATTCATACTGAATGTTAGTTGTTAAAAAAAAATGTTAATTTAATCATCAACATCATGTGGTCAAAAATGTATGACATAAAATACACTCTATGAATTAAAATATTTTGCTGTTGTAAAATAATTTTGTAACAACTGAAGACTGACGACAGTTGGCAAATAAACCCATCGTTAAGAGCAAACTTTGTGTTGCGTCCCATTACCTGTGACGGCCCAAAAATATTTAGGCCTAATATACCTAGCAGATAGCCTAATAAATATCATAAATGGTAATAAATACAAAAATTAATTAAAGTCGTATATACTTTATGATGGCCGTCGTAAGAATTAGCACTAACTGAGGAATACAAATATATATGTTGTAAAGAGTTAGGTGAATTAATACTAACCTTGTTATTAACTAACGTTTTTGTAGATATTTTAGCCCACATGTAGTAATATAAGGAGGCAGTGGCAAGTGTGTATTGACATCCACTTGGGGACTTGCTGGTATATGTGCTTATCATACCTCCTCCTCGAAAATTTCTTCAATAGAAGGGGGCTGGATAGTTTAATTTGTCTGAAATTATGGCTAGAAAATAAGAATTATTTAACATAATAATT
Organism: Medauroidea extradentata; assembly: GCA_003012365.1. Lineage (NCBI taxonomy): Eukaryota > Metazoa > Arthropoda > Insecta > Phasmatodea > Phasmatidae > Medauroidea > Medauroidea extradentata. The sequence continues at coordinate 10,563 of PNEQ01017196.1, read as the reverse complement.
TGTAGCTCTGAGTTAATAAAGTAATTATATAATTGCTAGGACTAAACATATGATGGTTGATCATTGGTTGGAGGTACCGACAAAATTACCAGAATTCTTAGGGTAAATTCCTGCTTAATTATAGGGCAAGCACTAGAGTTTTTAACATCGTCAAGAGGTAGATTCATAACTTCGTCGACGTAGGACTGAAAGTTATTGCAGAGAAAGCAGTGACTTGATAGTTTCGCAGGCATATGAAATTAATCAGAGAGAAAAATTTTCATATGTAAAGCGTCACTTCAAATAGTTATTTAATTATAATCCATTTAAAAGTGTTTACGGTTGCAATAAGCTAGAATTTTTACAATGTCCTCCACGACACTTACACAAATATCTTATAGTCAGCATCAAAAGTGAAGAGCGTGAGGCAACCATTAGTTTATTTTAAATATCCTATTATACAAAACACTTTAACCCGTTGAATTTCCTAAATATGCATTGCATGGAAGACAATTCGCAGTAAAGTAAGCACTTAGGGTGCCATAGAAATGTTCTAGGTATACTAGATTATTTCCCTTTATACTATTATATTATTCTATTGAATCTACTTATTGAAACTTCTAAACGGACGATAAATTATTTTGGTAGTTCACAGCGAAATTCCGACATTTAGACATAGATAGACTCTCTGTGTAGTCTATTTGAATTCAGTTGTTCACACGGAAGACTTATCTACCTCTTGCTGGCGCGCTGTTTCCACATCACATAGTAGGCCTATTAGGTCGCTAATTACTCAATATTACGACGTCAGTCACGAAATGAGGTACCGGTACTTCTGTTCACATACTCATATTTTACATATCTGTCCATATATATTTGTATATATTACAATGTTAAGGCCTAAAATGTCTATTGTGTGATAATATTGAAAGTAACATAAAACAACAGTATTTAAATTATTTAAGTCCAAACAGCATAAAGATTTTATATATGCTCCATTAACTAAACTCTTATTTATTACACTTTGTAGCTCAACCTCTTTCCTGGTCAAGTCGACCTCATAAGTTACTTCAATTATCTAGTTTTTTTTTCTTAACCCACTATCGACAACTTAATAAGATAATGCAAAGAAACCAGTTCATTAAACTAATACGATGCTTACACATTACAGTAAGTAAATAACTCTGTGTACATGTTTTTTTTGCAGTGCAGTAATAGCACAAATCGAGAGACTTAAGTGGACAGGCGAATTTTTAAATTCACTCGATTTCTATCCTTCTATTTCCATGTAGTTTGAGCGGTCAGTGCTTTCAAATACTCGAAAAACCAAAAACTGTTTTTGCAACCATAGTGCTGCTTGGAATCCAAGTTATATCATACGCTTTCTTTCCAAGTACTCGAAACCACCTTATAATGCCTTTCGTTCATGTCCATATTAAGTGAAGAAATTTGGGCAGTTCTTAACCACTTTGGTCTTGAGAGCCGCTGAGGGTTGTCGTTAGGTGGATGTGAAGCAGTATGTGATTGTATTATAAAAGAAAATTAAAAAATAGAGTAACCGCGGATTAGTGACATTGTTAAACATAATATTAAAATCCGAAAATCTGTGCCTGATATCGAACACATATATTTCTCAGGGAGGGGGAACGCATTAAGTTGTAGGTAGTTTTTTTCGATAGAATACTGTTAACGATTTTTTTTTTGCGGTGTGGTAAACTGTGTACCAAGTTTCGTTATTTCTTACTTGTTAGCAAATATCAGACGCTTGATTGAAAAGCATATCGATTTGACAGTAACCGTTGAAACTCTGTTTAGGCCCGGTTTCTCAATGTTTGGTTTTCTTCTGATTATCTTCCGATTAAAATTTAACGAATGGTTAGCAACAATATCTGTTTCTAAAGTACTGATTAAGATTAATCAATGGGTTAGAATTTGGTAACCATTGGTTATCTTAATCATAAGAAGAGGTATTGATTATAGAGTTAAACAGGACTTTTAAAACAAACAAGATTATAAACAGTGACAATTGTTTAGGTTATGATGACAGATGATTTAAATTTCTTGTTTGAAGACGATGATGATGAATAAATAGTAGATTTCATGAACAGGCCAAGACTTTTTCGGAAACGCCCAAATCACATTTAAATATATGACCATGAATTTGTTATGAGATTGAGGATGAATGAAGATACTGTTCTAACACCACTAGAAAAAATTTAAGGACAGCTGGAAGTGACCACAGACAGGTGTGTACTTATTTATTGCATGTTTTGCTTACATCCCATAAACTTTAGTACGTTCGGGTAAGTAATATTCTTTTGTAGGTTATGTGAAAACATTTGGTGGTTATTGCACATGCCTTTGTATGATGTCTCTATACTTCCATACATTATTTTGCATAATTGGTTAGAAACCTTTGTTAGATATATTAACACACGTTTGTACGGAATATTAGGTATCCTGGGTGATAAAATATAATTTTTTTTTCTTCTGAAAATATAAACCATACATTGATCAAGGAATCCGGATTTAAAAGTTCTTAATATAAATTTGTAGATTATGTTACGTGTTTTTCGATACTTTTGTATGTTATAATATCTATTGCAGGTTATGTTATTGTAACATAATAGTGTAGGTTATGTTACACATGAAGGTTCCTAGGTGAATAAAATTCTACTTAGATTTTCTTCCATGCATCTTCTTTCTGCTTCCAAGTTACGGCGTCAGTTTTTTTTTATTATACGATATGGGCGTCTTTTTCAGCAAGGAAAATTAGCATTTATATTTCCAAAGAAACAAAATTTTCGGCACGTGGCCGCTTATTTTCTACCATTACGTATACAAACACCGCTAACCATATCACAACTAAATAAACAAATATAAGCTTTACTGCAGCCAATCACAAGCTTATATGTCGTTGCATGGTTGCCACATTTACCTTAACCAATACTTAGCTAAACATAAGATTAAAGTACGTTGAGAAACACTTCAGATTTAATCACCACTTAATCAATAGGTTAAATATAATCATAAGATTAGCTAACCAAGTGTTTAATCAGACATTGAGAAACCGGCCCTTAGTCTACTTTTAACTCTAAACTATAATTTAAAATCCCGAGATTATATTGTCTTTCAATTAAACAGAGATTATGGCTGTATTGCTGTATTATACAGTATATTGACGTCATTCTCAATTTGTAAAGGTAGCTCAACAGGTACTCGTAACTGGTCACCAAATTCCGTTTCAAAGTTGATTTGAAAAACATTAAAGAGTGTTTGAATTTGCTGTTTGTAAATATTACATGTTATTGCAATCGTTACGCTTATTCAGCAAAACCATCCATTCAATAAGAAATTATTATCTGTTTGCGATTTTATTTGAAGCACGGACACAGGTCAAGCAGACTCTATGTAGTTTATTTATATGTCAAGAATTTTTTACTTAGAAATTCACGTGATTTTCGGTGTATTAATTAACAAATTCGTTCTTTTTAAGTCTTGTCACATACAATTGATTAAATGACACAGAAAATACTGAACTTATCACCCTTTGATTTTGCAAAACAAACGAAAAACTCTTTTCTTTTGCGCTGTAATAACGTTGTAACGAAACATTCCTCCAAGGAAAAGAAGTAAAATATGTAATTTTTAATGGTTTTCCGTTATCGAAAAGTGTTTCTCTAACTATAATGTGACCCTTTTAAAGCAACATTATTTAGTTTTGCAAATGTTTCGGAAACGGTTGTTTAATGCGAATTAATACAAATACCAAAAATTCATCTATAGTTTGTAGCTGAATTTATCTGTTACGATACACCAAACGGATTTTTAGATTTTTGTCCCAAAAATATCACAAGTTGTGTGGTCAAAATAAGCCAAAATGAAGCAAAATAATTTTTTGATAGCAAACGGTACATTAATTTGAAAAACGCTCTTCCGTAATTGTGAATTGTATGACCGTACACAGTCTCAAATTTTTTCAAAGCGTTTGGTTAAAAAATTCTAGTTATTTGCAATCGTTTGAAATAAATGGAAGATCATGGCCTTAACAGACAATTTTCGTTACAAATACATGCTTACCGACAACGCTATTGTGGATATGAAATAGCATTACTCAACATGATTTCAGACGTTTATTTAAGAAAAATGTATGACAAATCGCATTTAAACGTAGGCAACAAAACATTTACTGCATAATGATAGCTAATGCATTAATGATGTTCAAAAGGATTTAAAAATCAATATTTTGTGTATAAATATAATTTTATAAATTTCTTTTAAAATTTGAAATACTTATAAAATATGATGATACACTGTTTCAATGTGTCTGAAATATAGCCGTAGTTCAGCTATAGTGTTTCTTTTAGAATGTATTTGGTATTAAATTCGAATATATATCTCAAAAATATTTTATGTGGACTGTACAAAAGTATGACCTTCATATCGCACTTATGGGAGTGGATATGAGCATTCATAAATAACATCTTGCTCAAAATTATTAACAACTTATTTTGCGCTTAATTAAAATAAAAAGATAAATAACTTCGTAATTTTGCGCATCATTCTGAAAACTCTCATTGCCGCATTCAGTTTTTTTCTACAAAACAGATCAAAAGTTAACTGTTGGAACATCCACCTCTTTTGTTTTGTCGATCGTTACGATAGAGATTATAACCCTCAAGTGAAACAATACTATCCGGTAGTGTGGGTACCAGCCAGGTTTCCGAAACTAAAATACAGTGCAGCATCAGAGGAGCTACGATTGCCTCTAGTTCATGTTTGTGAGCTACTAAGCTTTGAGCATTCACGTGAATCACTTTCAAGGTCTCGGGGTAGCAGTTTAGTAAAACTCTTAATAGAGAACTGCTGCGTGTTGCGTTGGTAAACAGGCGGTACATTTGTTTAGAAGCCGATCATACCCTAAGTGAACTTTAACTTTTTCAACCGCTCATTTATTCTGATCATCACTGTACACCAGCAGTAACTGTAGATTATGGGTGGTCCATTTTTTCGTGACTAAGTAAGAATGAATATATGGTTACTGCCTAACCCTAATTTTTGCTATAATTCCATCTAGTATAACACAGTCTGCCATCTGTGGTTTTGCTGACGGCACTACTGCAAGCCTTAACCAATTTTTATATTTTAATATCGTTCTTCACAAGTTGCAAAACTTTAATAATAGCCATTTTTAATGTAAAAGCATCGGTGCTGTTACAAAATTTACAATCATGAACTAAAAAGTATTTAATGACTTTTATTGAAGTGCAAGAAAAACGTGCAAGTAAATAATTTCAAAGTCCTGCTGAATGGCGGTACCCTATCAGACTTTTTTCGGCATTAGCAAATTTGAAATGCACTGAGTACAAAAATTAAATAAATTATGGATATGTTTCCAAAAAATGTTAGGTTCCAATAAAGTAATATGCCATTACGTTCTGCCGTTTCTTCTGTGTGGTTCGTATTCAGAATTTTGTTCAAAAACTTGAAATTTTTCTGAAAAATTAAGAAAAACCTTAAACTTGTGGAATTATCTCACCATTTAAATGAGTGGGAACATATATATCGGTGATATTTTTCTTCCATATCTGTACAGTGGAGACAGTGGAGGTCCATTGATGTAACTGAAGTTACTGTCCAGTCGTTTTAAATCAGTGTTATTGGTATAAACCTGAAATATTCACGTTTTCTTTTGGCACCAAGCTAGAATCCCAGCAACTGTAAGTTCGTGCCACTTTCGCAACTGGCCCGTGACTTATTTGACACTTCCTGGAAGTCACTTAGCCAATAGTACAAAAGCAACTGAATACAGGCCCATATCACTGCGTCACCGAGCAGCGAGTGAGCAGATAATGCCTGCTTTAATACAGGTTAGTGATCCCGCAAATTTTCCTGGTCTCTAGTTATTGGGTATGTAGAGAGAGAGAAATAGAGAGATTGTGGTCAGCGCTTAAAAACGAGGTATTTAACTTTGGTGAGGGATGACATGATGTGAGTACGGAGCAGAGCCAGAATGAGAGGGCGGGGGAAACGGGAGATCCCCGTGATAAAAAACCCGCCGGCCAGCGGCATTGCCCGGCACGATTCCCAAATGCGAAAAACGAGGGAACGACTTCTTTGTGGGAGGCGAATGGTCTGACAATTCTGTCACCGCGGCTCGTATCAGATATGTAGTTTCCCTAAATAAATAACTGTCAGTTTGTACATCAAGTTTGGCCCTTCTCACAGGGAGATACTGAAGCCGCTGAAGTTGCCTTGATATCGAGAGACTTGGTGACATAGCGTTCCAACAAAGGTATTAAAGTGGCGCCACTCAACGACGATGTTGAAGTAACGGCAACTGGGTGAACCACACGACCGGAATAGTAGCAACTTAGCATGCTGGTCTCCTTACTACTTCAATATCGTAATTGGCGCGATCCTGTGAGCAGACAATCAATACTTAATTTGTTAGCGAATTTAAGAAACAGCCAGAACTGCGCAGCTACAAGTTAAAAGCGTATTCCAAGAAAGATGTGACCGATAAAGCATGGAATGATATGGAACTCACAAGTCAATTGGAAATGTCTTTAATCCCAAAAACTCTATATTAAAATAATATTTCTTACTCTCTTCATCATTATTAAATTTAAATAATACCTACTCTTACTCAGTTTGATGACAAACAACGTGTCACCTTTTGCAAATATGTACTCTTCCTACAGAAACGCCCTAAATTAAACCGTCAGCAAATCTTAATAAGCACTGCGCAACTATATAGACATATATTTTTTTTCTTCTCTAGAAACGTTCACATTTACTTTTTTAATACGTTGAAATTTTAAAGTTATATAAAGTTCTCCATTTAAACCTCAAGGCACAAAATAAGTACGAATAAGCTGCAATTAAATACTGTAGCAATAGTTTCACCACAACTTTGAACGTAATACAAAAGCCAAAAATGTATAATGTTGGCAGGCTAGTAAAACGAACCGTGGGACCTTAGAGATTTTCTACCTTACCTGCATATCACCACAAGAAGTTCAGAAGACAGTAGTAGTATATAATAGTAAGTTTTGGCACAATGGTTATGAGAATTAGGAACCGAAAGTCACTGACGACATCACGGCCGCCATATTGGATGTAAAAGACTATCGCCCACCTATTTTACAAGCATTCATTATGTCACTGACAGACACCCACCACATCTCCCTTTCTATCATCAACATTAACCATTTCCCTTCCTCCTTCTCTAGTGAGAACATGCATGCTCGTCGCATGACCATCATGTCGTAATCAAATGACCATCCCGTGACCGTAAGTAACCATCATGTGACAACCCTCCCTATGAGTCAACATAATATTATTTCATCCTGTACACCTTCCCCCTCTCACCAAGTTAATGCATACATGCGTCACATTATGGTCCAACACTAACCTTTGGACTTACCCTACTCGGGGATCACGGTGGTCGAGGAATCCACCCTATTACCCCCCACCTAGGCGATCCGGGATCGATTCCCGGCGGAGTCGGTCCCTGGATTCTCGAATGTGGGAATCGTGCCGGACGATACCGTTGGTCGGTGGGTTTTCTCGGGAATCAAACGTTTCCCCGCTCATTCATTCCATCTCAAGTCACACTGCGCCAAGCGTTTAAGACCTCCTTATTAAGCTCTGATCAAAATCTCTTCAATCACTTACCCCACTACCCTCCCCTACTTTACCCTCCCTGTCAATGAGTCAGCTTATACATTTGTCGCAGTATGATGCAGGACTAACTTTTGGACTCTCCCACTTACCACCCTTCGACCTTGTTATTTTTATAAATGGAAGCTGTTTTCCCATGCTATATTTTACTACAAAACGTTTAGAGAAGAAAAATATTTACTAAACATCCAGACAAAAGTTATCTCATATTTTTATATGATTAGTCAAACAAATATTTTCATTATAGCCTATCCAAAATGTATGATAAATGTAAACGTAAAGCAACGTGACATAATTCTACTTAATTATATAATTGACACTTTTCAAAGCAACTTCAGTTCTAATTAAATACATGTTTTCGTTATTTGAAACCATACAGGCCTAGAGCTTGAAAATATAACTTTTAAATTCGTCACACTGAACTTTACTATAGTGAAACTATATCCGAGCATAAAAATGTATAACAAAACATTTAAGCAATTTAAACAGGTTACGTTATGAAGATTCGATGTAACAACAGAACATATACGTCGTACGGGACCAAGGTCGACTTTTCCAATATAACATAGCTAACAGAGACTGGCATACTTTTTTCAAATTGGACGACAAAACCATTAGCGCACAGTGCAGCGTATACAATCAGTCTCACTTTCAGTAATAAGTTTTAAACTTAATTTCGACAGTCAAACGAACGTGCGTTAATAATGTGTTATTTTGCAATAAATATGACATCAACAATTGTATTACTATACCAATTATTATGCAATACGCATAAATATTTACTTTATTCAGCGAATTTATGTTACAATGTTCGGAGAAAATAATCTATGGTCCATTTTTGTCAGCAAGGTATCGCTGATTTCTTTTTCGGATTCTGTTGTAAGTACACTATCAAAATTAATACACGGATTAGTGTCGATCTGTAGTGGTGTTCCTAGACAACACTGTCAGCAACGCCCTTCCATCACCGCATCCAAACAACATGCTCCGTACTTTGAGGTAGTAAAGGGCAAGTAGGTCACAGATAAATGGTCGCGTAATTTTGACCTTGAACCACAAGGCTTTGGAGTATGCAGCATCTTTCGTGTTTCGGAATAAACTTCATACAAAATATTTTATCTGCGCAGACAGGTGTTAAAGTTTTGATACACATCAAATTTAATTGCTATATGAATAAATAAGTTATATATATATATTATTGTGAAAAAAAGTATATTATTTTAATTATTTAGAATAGATAATTAAGTTTCGAATTACATAAAATAAACCAATAAGGGGCAACACATTCGAAAATCAATGCACAGCTATGTAAAAATGCATGCGTCTATTGTCCTTATAGATCCGGACAATCTAAAAATTAGACAGCAATTTGCCAGGCTGAAAATATGGACTGAACTTGTTGGAGGCAAATGTGACGGCTCCTTTTGAGTTCCACAATTATTAACGGCCCTAATGATATTTGATTTCTGGGTAGCTTACAATTCATTACAAACCTTAAACAATAAGAAGTATCACTCTGTAATTTTCCTAGAGTGGAAAAGCAAGCAACCAAGTCCAAAGAACGAGCTGAATGCTGAGTTCTTGCGGTTGCCTGATGGTAAAAATAAGGTTGTTAAGTGTTGCACAGTTAAAAACATAACTGAGATTATCAACAATAGTGACGAAAAATTTTATTTTGTAGAAACAGACGTAAGAAACGTTCATAAAGCCATTAAACGCATAAAATCTACAGCAGAAGGAGTTGACAAAATACCAATTACATTAATACAAAAGAATACGCCGCACATTATTGGTACATTAACAGATATTTTTAATTTTTCATTAATTCATGCTGTGTTTCCTACGGTCTGGAAATATGCGGACGTCAGTCCGCTTCCTAAAAAATTACACCCAGAGAATTGAAATGACTTTAGACCGGTCAGTATTTTACCAGCACTATCTAAGGCATTTGAGTACATTGCCCATGAACAAATTTATGTACATATAAACAAATTTAATATGTCAACAGAATTTCAGTCGGGTTTTCGGAAACAACATAGTACGACTACAGGACTTTTAAACCATACTGATGATATTCGACTTGCTATGGACCGACGTCAGTTAACACTGCTTTCACTGTTAGACTTTACTAAGGCGTTTAGTAAAGTAAATCATGAAATACTTTTGGAAAATTACTTAAACATTTTAATTTTTCTCAAAATTCCCTACTTTGGATCAAATCCTACTTATACGACCGATATCAGTGTGTTAAGGCTGGGAATGAAATATCTGAATATGCCGCAGTCAAAGGTGGAGTCCCTCAGGGCTCAGTTCTAGGACCACTATTATTTTCCCTGTATATTAATGATCTTGGCTCATCACTCTCTTATTGTAAATATCACCTTTATGCAGATGACCTGCAAATATATATATATATATATATATATATATACAGGGTGTTTTTTTCAACCTTTACAGCCTTAAATGTCGTGTAGGGGGTGGGTAGAGGAGTAATTTGAAATAGGGTACTTAGGGTCGGAACGGCCTCCTTAACCCTTAAAAGTAGGTTGGATTCAGGCCCTCTGCTCCTGTAAAGTAGGCAACCAACCCAAAGCACGCAAGCCCGTTTCGATGTCCCACTTCTCTGCAAAGTTTGGCTGCATTGGCGTCGTGGCCTGTTGGATAGCGGTCAGGCGCGTCAATCCGTGCGTCGCTGGTTTGATTCTAGCTCGTGACGTTTTTATTCCCTAATTGGTTTATGTAGCTTTGTTGACGTCTGACATTTGCTGTCCTTGTCTTACGGTAAAGGGACTGGGGAGGGGGGAATCCGTCATCGTTGTCCTCTCCGTTTAATCCCAGTACACCAAGAAGCTCGTCAGAGAACACAACACGTAGCCACTGAAGACATCGCCACTTTTG
>PNEQ01017187.1:0-12113 GCA_003012365.1 Medauroidea extradentata | reverse complement strand
GCACACGTGCATTCTCTCCTGGCCAGATGTACCTGCCAAGTCTCTGTAGCATCACGCTATCACACACACTGCATCAACAGAACCACACTGGGCACAAGTCAGACTAGTAACTGAGTTCTGTGGAAGGTCCATGTGGACACAGCACACGTGCATTCTCTCCTGGCCAGATGTACCTTCTAAGTCTCTGTAGCATCACGCTAGCACACACATCGCATCAACAGAACTCACCTCCCGACTCCGCACAAGACTGACTCTTCCCGAATCTTTTCCAGACTGCCCCATGTTGCGCAGTTCCGATGTTTTTATACGGCCCCTTCAATGACGTCAATGGCTGATGAAATACGGTGACCGGAAGTCTAAAAGTAGACATTACCTCAGTCGTACTTGTTGATAGTCACGTATTCGAGCTGGCGTCATAGGGGAAACCCAGTGATGTCTCTCGGAAGATGCGACATAGCTACGAAAACCCATGACATCACTGGTTGACTCGCAGGACTGACCACACAGCATGATGTAATGTGCCTGCTACCCGGCCAACACGCAACAATATCTTCAACTGACTACAGATACAATGAAACCGCACACTGAGCGACTTCTAGCTGCACCAACTTTACGGCGTTAACAAAGTGGAACTGTAAGTGAGATGTAGATATTGCCTGTGACAGAAGAAGCAAGGGACAGAAAATCTCAGGTCACATGCCCGCAAGTGAAAAATTCATTTCTTTGCAGAACAAAAAAATGTTTGCCTATCATATGCTCATTCGTGACATCTTTGTTCAAAATGAAATTCATATATTGCTATTTTAATGGCAGATGGTGCTTGTCATACAAATAACCAAAATTTTGTTTAGTTTTCTGTAACTGTAATTTAAATTTGGGATGTTAACCTAAGTGTTAATTTGCGTGTTTTCATATGGATAATTTTGTATACTTAATGATTTAGTGATTTCTATATAACTGCTTAAATCAGTTCGTGAATTTTTATTGTAAAAAATATACACAGTATTTATAATCTGTTAGAAATTAAGTACGTACCTAATTTAAATTCCAAGCTGTCAAAATAAGCTCCATCGTATTACGTTTCGACTAATAGGTAAAAGTAATCATTATTCATGACTAGTCTTATTCTAAACACCTAAGCAGGAAGTTACACACATAGACACGAAAACTAAATAACTGTATAAAATAACAGAAACACTTCACTTGTTTTTTAAATACAGCATGCCTACTAGAAAACATGTTTTAAGGTCTATCAAAATGGCTTTAAAAATAAAAATATCAACCGCATTTGTAAATCATAACCAAAGCTGCATTCGTTTTACAATACGCCATACATTACACAAATAAATTAAACGGTCGTCTGTTAACGTCGCATAAAATGACTAGAGCGATGAGCGCACTAGTATTGTCCATAGTGCTTGCCTTTTGTTGCCTTAACTAGACACACGACAGTCTCTCGAGGACTTGTCTCAAAGCTGAGGTATAAGTTTATTGAGTAAAGTAGAAGGATGTGAGAACAATGCAACCCGACCTTGACACACTCAGGCAGTAATGACAACACGACGCCTGCGTGTCTGACTTGTGACCAACAGTAATATGAGGCCAACACTAGCTACCTAGTTGCTTCTTCTTTACCGACACTTCTGCTGTCTACCTCGCATCGGCACGTCACCTAACATTTCGCCACCAATCCACTCTGTGTTGTGTACATTACTGAAACGCTCATCTTGAATGTTTTTTTTTTTTTTTTTTTTAAATATTAGGTACTTACATCATGGCAGCACTGTGTCGTTCCAGAAAACCCAGAATGTAACAAAATAAAACATGAAAAGGAAAATAAACCGATTTAACTTCAGTCAACATAGTAAACTAATTCTAACAAATTCCAGAAGAACTGTGACAAATCACATAAAGTAAAAATAAACGAAAAGGAAAAGTTCGGAACAAACAACCAAGCGCAAAACTGATCTGTAGAAGTAAAATACATCAAAATGAAGACAGCTCATATACAATAACTAAGTGGAAAACAATGCGACATAACAGTGACGTCACAAGCACAAGATCAGACGAAACAACGATGGAAACACTTAAGAACACAGGATATATTCTCAGGAGCTAGGCTAGTCACGACATCTTTCACACACATTAATTTGAACGTTGTACTTGATATATGTGTTGCCTACAACCACTGGACTAGATTCCCGCATCTGCAGAAGAAAGCAGGAGTACTTGTGCGATAGCTGCGTCTCCCTATCAGTACACTACAACTCACGCCGCATCATGCACAAGCAAACATCGTGGCCGTCCTCTTTCTATTAGGTCACTTCATTTAGCAGCACACCTCCAGACTCTCCCATTTCAATAGTCAGGGCTTCACTTGTAAGCATTACGACTTTACACCAGCTCTTTTTCACTCATTCTTATCACCTAAACTTTTTTGACGTGCGAAAGCAAAACCTTCCATAAAATTAAATTAAATTTTGAAAAGTAAATTATCAGCGGAATGTGTTTGACATATTATGAAATATAATGGTGGAAAACATAGGCTATTGACAATATTTTTATCACATATAAGATAAAATTTATTTAACGGTTAAAACAGTACACATAAAGCGCAAATAGAATGGAAACAACTGTTCTCCTCCAGTGATAGCCACTGATCGAGAGAAGTGGTTGGCTGAATGGGTACGTAACGAGGTGACAAATAGTATTAGAGCAAAGAGGAGAACATAATATATGCTGGTAATTATGAAATGGGAGAACTCGAAGAAAGTTCAACGTTCAAAGGCACCTGCCATGTTCACTACATGACAATATTAAGTGTGTCCCTAGCGAAAGTTGAACCCGAATGGCAATGGCGGAAGGGGATAAGTGTAACATTATATTGACCAAGTTTGGCTTGTAATGGGACACGCCAGTAGGTGGGCGGGGCAACAAGTGTGCAGAGTACTGTGGTGTGACAGACACTGCCAGCCTTCATGGTCGGCAGGGCGTAACTGTGGATAGACGCACACAGGTGTCAGATGTTGCTATGCCTCGTGAGAACCCAAGAATAGCGTGGTGTTGTCTTACACCATACAGTGACACCAACACTAGCGCCTAGCATGTTCTTCACGCGAGCGCCACCGGCTTGTTACGAGCACGTCATGGCAAGAGACAGTTCATGCAGATAAGTCACAGCTCTGAGCACGGTCTAAGAGGAAGAGGTCTTGACACTGCCTATGCTCTCCAGCAAGAGAAAATGACCCCTTCATGCTTCATGTCGCCGAGCGATAGTAGTCACTTGGTGGAAGATTTGTCTTGTTAAGTCTCGCATTTTAACGATTTTGCAATTATTTACATAAAATAATGTTAATAAGGTAAGCTGATATAGTATATACATGTTCCAAGCCCATAAATGCATTGGCATGTGTGGAACTGTTTATAAAAGTAGTCTGAAGAAATATATTGTGTATTATTGTTTTAGTGAACACATTCGAACAAAAACTATATTTCGTGCCCTAAACAATTTTTGAATCGTTGCAATGTGCATCTACACGTAAAATATTGAAAAATTAAATTTTGTTGTTGTAAAAAAAGTGTTCCAATACTAAGTTACGTTCCCATTTTTTTCTTCGATATAATACTAGCAATTCCAGTAACAACTACACATTTTAAGCTAAGCCAAATACAAAAACAAGCCAAATCTTCCACCAAATTACTACTAGCGCTCGGCGAGCAAGAAGGGAGACACATTTTATTCCTCAGTGTCAAGACCTTTACCTTCATAGACCGTGGCTCTGAGCAATCATCTCCAAGCATCGCTATACTTGCATCACAGCTACTCTTCATCATAGTTGTTTCAATATATACATAGCGTAATAATTATAAGATACGTAAAACATTATAAAGTATACACGTTAGTCTATACGTAAACAGTTAAGAAACATGTAGGGAAAGACACACTACTTGAAAAATAAACACTCAATTTCTTGCAGGTCAATTTCTTGCAGCCTTTATACATGTCCGATGTGTCAGGTGGATCACATCCTATCTGCACATCGGGCGTGGTGATGAAACAACTGCGACGATGCGACGTAGCAAGTTACTGACAGCCTGTGGTGTAGGTGGAAGTGAGCTTCATTCTACTAGGTTAGAAAGTAAATATGTTTTCTTGTGGCAGAGTCTGGAACAGGGAACATTTATGTCGCTAGTTTCGCTGCTATCACTATGCTACCAGACAAATACGAAATCGTTGTCAAATTACATGTAAATAAGCTTGGAAACAACAGAAGTAGCTTAACTTAATTTTAATGTGAAAGTAAACTAATTTCGCGTTTTAATTTATCAACTTAATGCAACTTAAAATTCAGGAAAGCTCTGTGATTGGTCACTTTACACCCCGTGCCGATACCAGCGCTCAAGCGGCATGAATTGTCCCTGTGCCAAACTGTTAACATTGACAATTCTAACCTGTGGTAGAATTAACCTTAGTGTAAGTTAATATTGTTGTATCTTGACGTAGTCCTACACGATATAATTGCAGGCAGTCCGAGACCGTGTAGGAGCGTCTGGAGAGCTGATCTACATCTTCAGCGAAGCACATCTTCATCTTCCAGCGAAAATCAAGCGACATGACAGACACGACAAGATAACTTAATTCACATCGTCTCTCGACGACATCCGAGAGCTGACGTGTTACGCCATGTCTGACGAGACGAGTTTTATAATGGCCGCTTCTTCGTGACAGAATGGTCAACCGGGGACGTAACCTATTTCGATATGTAGCGATTATGTGTCTCATGTTACGTTTCACGGAATATACAGTTAGCCTAAATGAGTACGTGTGTGTGTGTGGGGGGGGGGTTGTTGGGACGGGGTAGGGGTTACGTAGGAATGTGCGAGTGTATAGAAACACACAAAACCTAACATACGTAAAAATACAACCGAAACTGCATAACATTTTTCCTATTGGACGCAAGTAAATATATTTATAAAATAATATGTTTTAAGTACGATGTTTGCAGCACAACATAGTTGATGTCGTTAACACATTTGGAATTTTCTTGGCGTATTTTGATAGAACATTCATTCGAGAAGGTGCGTCAGGAGATACGATCGAGATTCAAGTTGTTTTAAATGAATGAACTGTAAAAAAAAAATAATAATAATAATTTCAGGAATGTAACGCTTATAGAAAAAAACAACTGAATAACACGCAGTGTCATGGATTTGTGTCCCCCACAAGTTTCTTGTGATGTCATGAGATTGTTAATTCTGACATACATACACTGTAAAACATATTTGAAAATTTACAATACCAGTGCATTGTAGTATTCAAAAAGTACGTTAAGTAAATTAATTTGGACATTTTGTAGGAATATTCTTTTACAAGTCTTTGTACGACGTGTTATTTCGACACATATGTGTGAAATTTAGAGAAATGTATAGAAAAACGCTAGTTGTTCGGGTGAGTTCGGGTTTCATCTCTTGTACGAGCACTTGGTCACGTGATACATGGAACCGGAAGAAGAACCATATTTTGAAGCTTATGTCGGATCAAAGTCACGTGCGTGGATGTCATTTTCTTACGAAAATTTGACGATTGGGTGGTTATTATTGTGAAGAACGCAAGACCTGCAGTGCAAAATAGGTAAGTAAATGTTTACTTCATTAAAGTTTTCGTGACTGGAACGTATCGGATGGAAAGCATTGCAGTGGTTAACCTAGAAATTGTTTGCTCTTCAGTTGTTCAATATCGGGCGAAATGATGCCAATGTTGTTTTCAAATCTGCGAGTTTCGGTAGTCACTACAACAAACAATACTTTATGGCATTGATTTACAAAACAACGTAGAAATAAGTACAGTAGGCCTACGTACTTTGTGTTGGTGTTCAACACACTTAGGTTTCAAACACTTTGTGTTAAGTTATTTCAGCAGCCTATATATACACCCACAAAATACATAAATACATAGTATTTTAATTGCTCATGTAATAACAGTTTTACGAATACATTAGGTTGAATGTATAATGATAGACTAAAATAGTGCAAGTAGACAGTGGCTATGTGTTACAGTAAATATCAAGAATCACTACTCATCGTGTAGGCTACCGGCCAAATTATTGATTTTAGAGGAATAGTTTACCAATGAAAAGTGTTTCTAGAGACGTTAGAAATATTCCTATGTAAAAAAATTGTAAGGCTATTTTAGGTTAGTTTGTGTTAGGTTAAATTATGTTAGGTTAGGTAACGTAAAATTACGTTAGGTCAGGTTAGGTTACCTAACATAAACTAACCAAAAATAACCTACCTAAATTGCTTAACATATGGCTACTTCTAATGTTTCTAGAAACATTTTTCATTTTTAAACTATACCACTCGCAAATGGACTCCAGCTCTGTGTCGAGATCACTTCTTCCTGCCCCTCTAAACTAGGCCTATCCTCTCCAAACTCTTCTTGAACCATCTTATCCCCACATCACAGTCACTCATCATTTTGCAACACACTCCACTTGCTCACCAACCTTACGAGCATAGACAGCCTACCTGCTCTGTTCTCTTCCAATACTGGATACTGTGGGATGACTCGAAGGTGGTCGTTGTTGTTGTTTATGGATTTTCGGTAGAATATACAAAACTGGTGTGGTGGGTTTGTCTGGGGTGAGGAGTTTGATGGAGTTTTCTGAGAGACCTTGGAACAGGCTTTGGACAATCTACCTAAACCAAATCCAAACACCTGCGTCACAGACCGAGCTCTGTAATAGTTCGCACCACCTTCCACATGGGACTTCCCTCTGCATCTATCTTCACACCTCCTGGTAAAGTTTATTTCGTACCTTCTAGTCAACCTCTCAGATCCTAATTTTACGAATTATCATCCAAACAATAGCAACATAACTTACCCAGAATAGATAATCATCAAGAATTTTCAGAAAACAAAGAGATAGTGGTATTACAAGCAAACAAATGCACCACTACTGTCCTCCTAAAAAAAACTACATTCTGGAATCAGAGAAACATCTGGCAGAAACCTCAACCTATAAGACTATAACAGATGATCAGACAACCTAATTCTGTGGCCAAAAATAAAACATTTCCTAAATGTCGAAAAAAATATTCAGTCTGAGGTTGTGTGTAAAGCTTAGGCCTAAGTAACCTTTCACTGCGGCAAACTGGTGTAATTTCTTGAATGGGACAAATTATAGGCCTTTTTGCAGAATATTTTGTAGGCAGAAAGGAGGTTATGACTGGACATGTTAAGAACATGAAAATCAATCGAAATTGACATGTTTGTATCTTACACGATAAATAATTTTTTGCCATCGAACTATGTAGATTAGTAATGACAAAACAATTTTGCTTACAAGCACTAACTTCAAGCAAAATGTCTGTAGAATTTATAGTTCTTCTTCTTCTTGTTAGTAGATCTTTCACACATTCTAACTGCGATCATCATCAAAGAGTTCATAGTTTCCCTAAGACATAGAATAAGCATGTTTTGTTACTAAAATACATTTAGTTAATGTACTGTATGCTGTAGAAGAAAAATGTTTCAATTTATTGCATTAACAGAATAATCAGGATATAATGTATGTCTATATAGCTGTAACCTTAGACAAAAATTTAGATATCCTATGAACTGTTTCATTTTATGACTACCAGACAAATTTGTTTTCAATTATTACTAAACAATGCATCTTTGCAATTTTGTCTGCTGAACGACACTAACGTTTCTTGATTGTAAATGGTAATTAATTTTAAGGTTTGCGTCTATTTTATCCTAAATACATATATTGAATGTATTCATTCGTGATTCGCACCTATGTTCCCTATTTATAGGCGCAACAATTTTATCCTCGTTGGTTTCACTATTTTTGCAGTCGATAAAATTAATACCAATCATGCCTGGTTTTTCATACGATGCAGGATGAAAATTTTTGCCGTTTACAGAGACGTAAATTCAATCAAATTTTACATTACAACTTCATCGGTATTACAACAATACTTGTACTTAATCTTTGCTATCGCATAAATATATTCCGTCTTTATTCAATTACAACAAAAAAATGACCACGTACCACGTAAAACCAGGGAAAATAAACGCATTCAATAAACCTAAACATACGCCGGCAATTTTCTGGTCTACTTCCATATTCTCGAATCTCGCTTTCTTCTGGCACAAATCGATTCTGTAGATTCATCTGCAATCGATTCTCGTATCAAAGACTTTTTTTTACTACGGCACGCGTTAAAATTTGTGCAATTATTTTGTAATTTCGCACAGAACGTTGTGACTTCACACGATTTAAAAATAATAATAATTGAAAAAATTCGCGAATTTGCGCGCTGTGATAAACACTCGTGTCTAGAATAACTAAAATTCTAGCTGTTAAAGTACCGTCCAATTTCTTAATGAATGATACAGAAATAATTGGTGTCATATATATTCCCGCAGAAAAGAACAATTTCAAGTACATTTCCCGCCCATTCCTGACCCTAAAATCCACGTACAATTCCCGTACTTCTCGATCGCTGGCCATCCTGCTTTTAACATCTGATATTTTCTAAGAAAGAACTGCATGAGTAAGTGAACACGTTACGACACATTTCTGGTTATAACTGACTAATCTAAACTGCATTCATTGGCTTATTTCGTTTATTTGAAACATATACTTTGTTTTAGTGGAGTTTATTGGTGAAGTCGCACAATTCGCACAACTTAGGAAGATAACAAGAATTAATTAACATTTCATGTTACCGACAGTTGTAATAGCAGCCTTACAGCTTACTGGGTAAATTCGCACACATTGCTAAAGACAGTATTTCCATTAGTTCTGCTGATACCTTATTGATATAAAGAAAACCTAGCTCTGTGTCATGGCACATCGAGTAGATATATTGAGGATGTACTTGGTGAACAGGTGGTACAGAGCACAGCAGATGTAAGAGTGCACTCTGGCAGGTAGCGATGTAACTGGATATATTGCCTTGGTACCGCGTACTTGCTACTGACGTCCAAGATGACGTCTAATACAGGAGTGCCTCGATATTCAGCCCTTGTCTTCTACATCTCAAGTAATCTTAGTTTCAAGTCTATACTATCCATCTTGTCTCTGCACTGCGTATCTTCTCTGCGCGATGTGCATATCTACATACGCGCAGTAAACCAGCCAGCACTGACAATGTCGGATACTGCTAACCACAGGTCGAAGAAGTTAACATGATAAACAATTGGAATCGTACATACTCTATGTAACCACGGACAAAGACATATGCTCACAGTTACATTTATATATCAAATAAATGACTACAAATTATTAAGGACCGTGGCTCTAACGTGATATTTTCGTGAGCATCTTTGCATCAGCCTGACAGGTTTGATGTTGCTTCAGAGTTATATTCTAAGAAATTAATCAACCGTGTCCCTGTAACAAACGTTTAGGCTTCCATTAGTTCGAGACCAACTTTACAAGCGTATAGCGATATCTTTCAAGAATATGTCAACATTCGGTTTAGTAAGTGAAAGAGTCCACATAAATTGGGCAGACGTTATGGCACCAACTTGCCCAATTATGACAGTTCGCACTGAGACGTAGTACATACAGAAGAAATGAAGTGTGCTTCCCTGTGTATTTGCTGAGAGAATGCAAGAAGAAAGGCGGGATGTGTTTGTTGTAGTCGGAGTGTGTCACGGATGGACAGATAACTAGGACATGTTCGGCACGCCACTCTGCTTGGCTCTGTAGCACGCACTGTCTAGTCTCTCTCTGGCTACGTGCAATTAACGAAAAACAACTGCCATTAAGTAATGCAAACTAAAATTACACGTCCTAGTCTACAGTACTTTAAGAAATGTTAACACTGCGAGTCTCTTTTCATTCAAACAAATAGCATCTCAAAGAAAACTTGTCCAATTACAGCAACTCAGCAGGGACCAAGCCGGACGGTTTGAACATCCCAGTAAAATACAATATAATCTGCGATTATGACAGCCACTATGTAAATACTATTTGAGTAAATAAAATTATGACACAAAAATGTACATCGAATAACACACATACATACAAACACACACACACACACACACACACACATATATATATATATATATATATATATACATATATAGCCTATACACACACACACACATGTATGCTCATTACTGTCACTACTTAGGAAGCTGAGCAGACGACACCAATCCTAAAATCAATATGAAGGTGATTTCATTAGCTTATTATTTTTATCGGATAGTACAATGTACAAAATGTCGTACTCCGTACAATAGCAT
Source organism: Medauroidea extradentata (assembly GCA_003012365.1). Taxonomy (NCBI): domain Eukaryota; kingdom Metazoa; phylum Arthropoda; class Insecta; order Phasmatodea; family Phasmatidae; genus Medauroidea; species Medauroidea extradentata. The sequence continues at coordinate 1,843 of PNEQ01017187.1, read as the reverse complement.
CCTTTAACACGAGTAGGGGAATGTGGCCCAAAATGATCCCTGCGGGTAAAATGATTCCTTGCCGTGTATATTGTTACTGCTGGTACCATCTAGCGGTGGCCGCCAGAACTGAGTGTAGAACCGCGTGGCGAGTCAGTGTAATGAAGTAGAGCATCGGAAGTAGCAAAGATATTCTACTTGAAGGAGAAAAACTATTTTGAAAGTGCCTGATCTAAGGTAAGTCGTTATAAAACGTGTCGCTTGTGAATTTGTGTGTCCGAGAGTCAAACATTTAAATACAGGATAAGTAAACACAAGCGTCTTACTACATTTTACGGTGCTCATGTAATATTCTAATATGGCTGTTTTCGTAAGACGCTGTGTAGTTGTGGTATCTGTATTTTGGGCAAAATGATCCCTCTGACTAATCATTTTGCCCGCAGAGGAATCGTTTTGCCCACAGAGGGATCGTTTTGCCCGCATTTTATGTTATGCTGTGAATTTATACATTAATATTAATTTAATCTGAATTAACCTTAGGGATTAGTATTTTTTAGGATTTTATAATGTATTGTATTCAGATATTTGTCACATATGTCCGTAAGTCGTATTATTACATTTGATGTGGCAACATTAACATAAAATATATGACAATGGTAATGTTAAAATAACGTATTACACAATATACAGTATTCACTGTCCTCAAATTGCCTATTTTCATTTCAGGCAAAATAAATAATTTAAATAATTGCTGGCAAGGACTGGCTACGAGGTTTTCGCCGTAGACACCCAGAATTGTCTCTTAGATGTCCAGAGTCAACATCAGCAGCTCGTGCTCGAGCGTTCAATCACCCAGTTGGAAGCAAATTATTTTCGATCCTCCATGAGGTAAATGAGAATAAACAATTCCCATCACATAGAATTTTTAATGTGGATGAAACATCACTGAGCACTGTCCCTGGTAGGAACTGCAACATTTTGGCAAAGAAAGGAAGAAAGCAAGTTGGGCGAGTGGTAACAGCAGAAAGGGGCAGTTCTACAACTGTTGTTATTTGTATGTCAGCAGGCGGCAATTTCATTCCTCCTATGTTAATTTTTAACAGGAAAAGAATGAAGCAAGAACTGCAAGATGGAACACCTCCCGGCAGCGTGTTTGCCTGTAAAGATTCAGGGTGGATGAGACTAGAAGTGTTTTCACAGTGGTTTGATCATTTTCTTGCTCATGTCAAGCCCACAGAAGACGATCCTGCCCTCATTCTTGATGGGCATCTATCTCACACCAAAAACTTGGAGGTTATTGATGAGGCAAGGAAGAATTTTGTTACCATTTTATGCCTACCTACCTCCCCATTGTACACATAAGCTGCAGCCCTTAGATGTCGGAGTAATGTTCCCACTAAGCCATTACCATGATGTGGCACTCGAAAAGTGGATGAACAACCATCCTGGAAGAGTGGTGACCTTGTTTCAGATTAGTCAGATATTTTGTGAGTCGTATTTAAGAGCTTGCATTCCTGTTAATGCCATTAATGGATTTAAGAAAACTGGAATTGTTCCACTAAACCCCCGACGATTTTACAGATATAGAATTTGCTGCTGCACAGACAACTGAAAATGCTGCACTCGATGGACCAGATGAACCTGATGGACCAGATGAACCTGCTGTACTAGAAGAACCCGATGTGCCGCCAGAAGAACCCGATGTGCCAGAAGAACCCAATGTGCCAGAAGAACCCAATGTGCCAGAAGAACCCAATGTGCCAGAAGAACCCAATGTGCCAGAAGAACCCAATGTGCCAGAAGAACCCAATGTGCCAGAAGAACCCAATGTGCCAGAAGAACCCAATGTGCCAGAAGAACCCAA
>PNEQ01017183.1:9154-41594 GCA_003012365.1 Medauroidea extradentata | reverse complement strand
ACGCCTTACATAACCTAACTTCCTCCCCATATAAATAAATAAATAAAACCCACTACACAGATACACTGCTGGTTACTATACACAGCTACACGCCTTACATAACCTAACTTCCTCCCCATATAAATAAATAAATAAAACCCACTACACAGATACACTGCTGGTTACTATACACAGCTACACGCCTTACATAACCTAACTTACTCCCCATATAAATAAATAAATAAAACCCACTACATAGCTACACTGCTGGTTACTATACACAGCTATACACCTTACATAACCTAACTGTCAAGGTTACGGATGCCTCAGGTAATGAAACGGCCTTGAAAACAGGTTATACTGTCCTTAGTTTCTCAACAGGCATTGATTAAATACAAAAGTCCAGTCGCCCTGAATACGTATTTGTCCTTCTGTTGGCAATGCCGACAATTACGAAACACTGAACACTGACACACGCTTGCTTTCATCTCGTGATGTAAGCATATGTTAGTAACCACGTCAATGTCATCTCAGCAAGTTAGCTTTAGGAGTAAGTAGCAATAAAAGAAACCGTAAAGGACGCCTGGCGGTCAGAAACTGCAGTTATAACGTATGTTCCTCATTGTATCTATATATATAATGTAATGCAATTACAGCACCTTGATAGAGTGTTAGTAAGTGATTACACTGAGATTACAACCCAGAGTGCACGACCTAGGTATTATAATACGTGCGATGTCTGTCTCCACTCACCAAGTATTACAGACTCTGGGAGGAATACATGGGCTATTAACTCGCTGTTTCAAACATATGTACGGGACGATTCATTCATGCTTTCCAAGTTGTATAGAATGAAGAGGTTTACAGCAACGGCTAAAATACGTTCATAGCTCGAAGTGAAGATATCGTGAAGTTTACATGACTGAGTTACATGTTTCATTAACCACGTACTGTACATTTTTATCTGTACCGAAAGAATTCAAATGAAACAAAACATATTTTCTGTACAGCTGTCGGAAGTGTTTACTTCTAGGTTCTTGCTAAGAGAGAGAGAGAGAGAGAGAGAGAGAGAGAGAGAGAGAGAGAGAGAGAGAGAGAAACAACGCGGAAATATCTGGTAATACAAAATGTTCCTAAGCACGGTAGTTTGTTGCGGCTTATCAGAGTAGACGATTATTGTCGCATTTGAATGTTTGCAGGCCAATAAGAAGCGTTTAGTGTGACGTACCGCAGAAGTCTCGTTGGACCAGTCCAGGGGCGTACGGAAGATTTTATTTGAGTGTTTGGGGGGGAGGGGGAGGGACTGAACCTTGTGTTTCACATCACTTAGTGAATACTTGTAGGAGAACTTCTAGTGATGCAAATATGATGCGTAGAAAAATTTATGTACACAATAACCAATGAAAAGTTATGAATAAATATAAAAATTATTTCTAAATGTCTAAAAATATTGATTTTACAAATTAACATATATGCAACTTGCAGCTCCATATAAAATGATAACGCAGGGGTGTCTACCCCATTAAACAGTAAACCAGTGATGTAAGAAACTTCCCGTATAAAATTATGTTGCTGCCTCCTTGAGTAAAACGCCGGGGGATGGCTGGCCGGGGGAATTCTCCCGGAATAACTTTCGTGTAAATTCTGCTAATCAAGCACTTTTTAAACCTAAACAAATACTATTCAGCAGACAAGAATTTTATTTTTTAAAGATGTAATTTCTATCTGTATACAATTTTTTTTTTTTGGTGGAGGTTGGTGGTAGTGGGAGGGACTGCAGTTATTCATCCCCCCCTTTTTTTATGTACGCCCCTGAACCAATCAATTGTGAACACACGAATAATGTTATTACAGTGGAGTACAACACCGCAGGTAACAGCGCGGAGAGAAACACGGAGTGTGTGTGTCATGTTTGTGAGGAAGATCCTCAGTTGTTCCTGTCTACATCCAGGCATGAACCACTGTAGGCCTTACAAAGAGCTCTTGATTCACATCGTCCTTCATTCAGGATCACTACGAACAATACAAGACTGGGGCGACACCTATACGCCAGGTATATAGCTGGTGACAAATAACGGGAATATCTTCCGTCAGCGTATTACCAATCAGCCCTGCGCCTTGCAGTATTGGACGAAGGTTATATGGCACTGTTCAGCTGTTTACTGGAAATAAAAGTGTTGGAAGTGAACACATTACGTGGACGCTAGCAGGCAGTCGAGTTTCCCCGCGATATATCACCACGTCTAACTAAATATATAAACCCAGCAGTCTTGCAGGAGGATGAGGTGAGATAAGGCTGGGGGCACATCAGTGGAGAGTTGTTAGGAGGAAGGAAGCGAAATATCCCCGACAAGAATCTGCTGGACGCTGAAGTACCCATCATGTTTAACACAAGTGGCATTGAAGAACGTTTATATTTCAAATGTGTAATGTACATGTAGAGACAGGTGTGACAGTGTCGCAGTGGACAACCTGTGATTGTTGACACAAGGCGTAGCACGAAGACTTCTCCAGGAAGACACATTCCTGAGGAAGTGCTGCGACCTACCAGTCTGTCTTCACGGCAGTCGAGCTCTTGTACGATATACTGCACAGTCGTATGTAACATTGCATGTGCCTTACTGTTACACTTGGCGCAGTCATTCACGCACTACCAATGCCTTCCGGGTTTGAGTCCCAGCGGGGTCGGACGCGTAGTGGAAAGTCTAGATCTACCCGGCAGTGAACCGCACCCGTATCGCCCCACGAGAAGGGGGGAGGGGGGCTGAACGCTACACCATGCGATATAAACTACATACCAGTTATTACAAAACTGGGAGTCAGCAAGGAAGAAACCAATCCCAGCCAAGGTTATTGTCAACGTGGGCAATTATTTTGACAGGGTGATGCCAATACTAATTTTTGCGACATTTATCTGGTCACAGTTAAATGTAAGCAAGCTATTGCGACGTCATTAACACTTCATCGTATATTGATCTCTCAGATAGTTGGCAGATACCTGTTACATAGGATCGCTGTTGATTTGTTTTTAAATTCTGACTTTCCTAAAATTTTCGACATCAACCGTAGTGTTCAGCTTTGTTTATATATCATGGTCTTTTTAAACAGCAAGGCTTCAACTGTCAGCAATAATGCATATCTGGCTACTGGGACGGTTAATAACGCGGTTGTTACACTCATATAAACAACTCACACTAATGCTAACATGCAATACAGAATCAAACCTCAACATGCAAACACGCACCAGATGACGTTCAGAAATGTCTTGTTATTTAATCTTTGTAGTGACGTCGGCTTCTCTAGGCACTTCACGTGTACTATAGTCGTCGTGCACGTGTATTCACTTATATTTTATAGCACAACTCTCTCTACACAACATTGGCCACCTCACATCACACTACAGAACTAACTTTCCGACCCAGTATCTAGACCAGACATGGGCAACATTTTTAAGGGGAGAGCCAGATAAAATAAAAAAATTATCTAGGCGGGCCGAAACAATTGAACAAAACACATTTTTGTAAGTGATAAACTAAATTTATTCGCCATGCTACTTGACGCAACTGTTTCCAGATGATAATGAATGTCCGTATTAAACGATCTACCGGCTGGACTGCACAGTCCTGTATATGTCCTCAGATACTTGTATATTGTTTGTTGTTACAGTGAGTGGACAGTTGTACATGTGACAAGATAGCGCGGCAGTCTGTGAGTGTTCTCATACAGGTTTACATTAGTCCTCGAGGAATAGTTTAGTAACCAACATAGCAAATAACTACAGGTAAGTGAGTTTTGTGGGCATATACCACGTCAGGTTGAACGCCAAGACAGTACACTCTGTGGTTGAAGGACGGTTGTTTAGACACGACTTTGAAGATAGCAAGATAGTAAAACTAATAATAATTAGAGATAGGAAATTTCGCGAAAATATTTTTGCATCACTTTGTTTCAGTGCCTTACGTGCACACCTGTATCTCTGCTTTGTGGTCAGTGATTGGATGCCGTAACACCCAGCGTGTGGAGGTTAAACCTGCAAAACACAGACGTGATGTGTGACAGTTATCCGTGTAGGCCTACTGATTGGCACAGTCAAGTGAATAATGAATCTGCACAAAAACACTCTGCTAATAACCTTGAAGTTGAGCTGCAGGTGTGCACGTAAGGCACTGAAACAAAAAATCCTGCCACTAATAATAATAATAATAATAATAAATATTTGTGGGACTATTACGTACCACCCGCTCATATTAGGTTAGAACCAATGGATAGAGATGATGGTTTATCGCGTGGAAACTTGACTGTTTGCTGTATTCCAATACACTTTCATCTTACCAGAAGATAACTGGCTTTATCTTGTACTTGGAGCTGTTACCCTATTTGACTGAGCCAATAAGGAACCTGATATTGTAATATTTGACGCCTGTTATTGGTCTGCAGACAGCTACGTTGTGTCAGAAGTATATCACCCAGTCATACTTGTCACAAGGAACTACATTGATTTTCAAGGGTATGTTGGCACACAACATTTTCGCGATATACCATCATCTCTATCAATGGATAACATAGTGTAGCCAATGTGTCTATAGGACTGAGAAATCTAGCCTGTTGCCAGATACAGCCGCGAAATTCACGCGCCTCTGAAAGTAACGTGTATGTACACGAGTTCTAAATGTATGTTATTTTAAAATCAACTGGTGGCCGAGTGGTCAAACTACACACCACCAACCAAGGCGACCCGGGTTCGATTCCCGGAGGGGTCGGTCCCCGTATTACCGCATGTGGGACGATGCTGTTGGTGTCCCGCCCCTTCATTCCGGCGCTGCTCCATACTCACTTCATGTCACCCCTCACAAGCGCTAAAGATGTTGGGCGCTGACCAGAACCTCTCCTAAAAAAATCAACTCGCGAAATTTTTGTCTACATGTGTTAATGTTAAACGTGTAGCATCGTCGTGCCAGAAGTCTCATTGTCCGTGTAAATGTGAGAACACGAATATCAAACAAAGTACATCGATTACGCAAATACTAGACTGAGTCAAGTTTTCCCGCTATAAACAACTCTTTCCACGCACAGTACTCGACAATGAAGTAACGGCTCTAGTAACGTGGTTGTGAGGTTAGCTTAGTTCCTGTGACAGCCAAGTGTAACTGTATAAGCACCTTTATTGTTAAAATAAACAGAAAAACTCGGCAAAGACCACATATACACGATTACTGCGTGAAGTAGGGACCAACTATAGGAGACGATCCCTGAGAGAATAACGAGTGATGTCGTTGTATAGACATATGTTCTGAAATGTTACAAACCATTCATTAATTTACTGCATCGGAATGGCTTCACTTGTTTCATTGTCTTCATGTCAAGTATGGGCATCACATTATCAACATATTTCAGTTGTACACACATGTACAAATATTCACGTCGCCACAGTCGTCTTGAAGAACAATACCTCTTTCTACAGAGCGACATGTACACATGTACATGTACTGTCGTATATTCATTTCACTTTGTTTGTTCCTCATTTTGTTTGGAAACGTCCTTATTGTACAAAATTATACTTTAACCAATGGTGATCTTTCAGAGTGTTGATGTCAGTGTTGCTACTGTCACAAGCCATTGTGCGACCTCAAAGTCCAAACTATGTACCAAGACACACCTTTTATGTTACGCCGCACAGTAATTTCATGGCATTGTTTTACTTGGAAATATTTATGAATACTTTCAATTTGACACGTATAAAGTGTGCTATAGCGTTAAGAATTAGTGTGCTGTTAGTAATATATTATATTAGAAGTCTAGCAAGTTGCTTAACATCGTAAAACGAATATGTGTAACCAAAAATATGTTAACTATAATAACTTAAAAAATGTAAGGCAATTCAAATAAAACCGAAACACAGCCATATCCATGACATGACACTGTACTACTTAACATAATTGTTCTATATATATCTATATATATATATATATATATATATATATATATATATATATATATATATAGCAACTGCAGGGTAAGTGGCGTAGACGGTGCATGAGGGCCAGACAACAAGTATCACACGGACATATAGTAATAATGGAGTGGCATGCGAGCAATTACAATGACGTCACGTGGCGAGTGTTGTGAGAAGGCTAGGTATTACCGCCGGCAACTTGTAACGTCACATGGCCACAACACACTTCTCAGAGCAGTGGAAACTGCCGAGACCTTCCACGATAGACCGGTCCCTCCTCTCCGCTCCTCGCTCCTCTACCATGACACAGGTTATACGTACATACAACAACAGACGCAGGACTACTTGCTTGTATCTGCACCAATATACAAGCAGCAAGTTGTTTCATTACATTACACATAGAGTCAGTGATGAATAGACAGGTAAACCTAGAGGGTTCGCTGACGTGCAAGCTAGTTTCATAGAACATATGTTTACTGAAACAATAACAACTGCTCATTGGCTGCTCGCTGACAGTAGTAGCCACGTGATTCTATATGCATATACTTGACACTTCACTACTGGCTCAGATATCTCGAGGAAGAGCAAGATGAGTCAAGAGCCAATTAAGAACGTGTAAATAATCGACAGTTGTTTGAATGCTAACCTGTACGAAAACAAAACGCGAAATGTTTATGTCCCTACTGATGAATGTTGCAGCAATTTGTTCCGCTATCTTACGAGCACACGTGCAGATCTGCTTGATAGTCAGTGATAGTATGTATTAACTCGCACGAGTCTCGACATTCCACCCACAAGTCGAGGCAATATTCTGCTTGGTGCAGTTGAACGAGCAACAAGACACGCAGTCTCTATCCAATAAGCAGGACTGCAGATGTGAACATATCGACACAAACTAGAGCAGAACTATTACCTCGGATATCAAGTGTCGCTACCAATATTTGACGCCAACTTACTTCAGCCTTGCGCCGTCATGGCATAACTACACACGTGGTACTGGGGATGTAGTCTACATCAGGTTGAAAGTCAAGACAGTATATACCATGGTCACTTAAGTAATTAGGCGATTGTTGTTTAGATACGACTTTGAAGACAGTAAACTACTAATAGAGACGTGTTAAATTTGCGTTATCATTTGGTAGCAAACTATTCTTCACTTTCCTATACATAACACGGAACAATCTGCGGTTCAATTGGCCACGAACTCTTATATGTTGTCATTTACGTGTGTTACGTCTTTACAGAGATTGGCCTCTCTACAGTGTAAGCATTCGCCGCGGCAAAACACGACAATATCGGTCAACGGGAGACGTCGAACGAGTTTATAGTCACTTGGAGTCTATGTTTCAATGCCTCACGTTCATATCTGCAGCTGTACTTCATGGTTATATGCAGCTGTGTGGCACATTCAAGCGCCAATGAGAACAAGGTTACTGCTACACCACACGTATGACAGTTGCGGGTAGAACTCAAGACCCTGGAAGTTGTTGAAACATCCAAGCTCTGACCTTGAACCAGGGCTGCACGTGTAGTAGGATCGTAGTTGAAACACACGACTAATGGTCTGGACCTCCCGGGTAGACAACTGAAGAGCGTAACCATGCTGTGTCAGCGACTACATAATACTGGCTTACAACGGTGTTTACACTTCTCCTCAGTTCAGCCTGTTAACACATCTCCAGTGAATTATACAGGTTCACTAGTCAGAATCACAGTGGTAACTGGATTTTCAATGATTAACATTTCACAGATTGTAACCACTGATTCGAATGTACAGTGTGTACGTGCAGTAATGAAAATAGTGTAGTACATATACCTCTTTATAAAATATGAAAGTGTGCATCTGAGATAATATATAACGTGTAGTTATTAATCTGGACACACAGTCTTCAACATTGCTCACTTAACTGTCAACAGCCTATAGTACAAACTCGATGTCGTCGTGACTTATATTCTGTACGTCTCATCATACGCAGTGGTGATTCCAACGGCTGAGAAAACCCGACCACATGATAAATATTACAGACCATAGATTACACCTACTAGGTTTCTGTAAGCACTGGGCATAATCGCCTCATCACACCAGTTGTTCTCATAACTATAGAGACCCTTAAATATCTCAGGTTGAACTTGGTGCAAGCTGGATTGTACTCACAGTCCTGAGTAATCTCTGACACCAGCTTCTTGTTCATTGGCTACAGCAGAGCAGCAGTCAGGTTGACTATTGGCAGGGGTCGTGGTATATCGCGGGAATAGTTGACTGTATGCCAGGCTTCAATGTACTGTACACATTCCTGACTCTTCTTTCTTCCTGGAGAGTTGCTGTTTGACTGGGCCAGTGACAATATTGGTGAGCTACGACTGAACATATGTGAATGGTCTACGAACAACTACATCGAGCCACACAACCACCGCCCAGTCTTACACAACACATAGGTCTCTACACTTATTTCGAGAATTAGTTGTCAGAAAACATCCACGTGATTTCCCATCACATCTAATCATACATTTTAATTATTTCACAATATGACGAGCGGGTAGTGAACCAATATCAGACGTGCTTGAGAACTCACTCAGCACTACATTGTCACATGTAGTATACTCACATAACAGCAGACAATGTATAAGGAGTGTGCAGTCTAGCCGGCTGCTCGATAAACCCACACAACTCACCAGTCAGTAGCAATTATAGTAGCAATACTCGTAGACAGGTTGTACATAGAGCCAGTGATTTTTGGTGGAAATAATTCTGCAACAACTTGTTTCAATGACTTACGTGCACACCTGCCACTCTGGTTGGTGGTTGTTGCCAGAATATAATAGGGCAGAGGCGTGGCTCATTTGACTGCACCAACCAGGACAATGTTAACGCGACACCAAATGTCCGTGATTTGCGGGTAGAACTCCGAGACGCCGGGAGTTATAAACTTCCAATCGCTGACCATGTAGCAGAGAAACATATGTTTACATAAGACACAGAAACAAATTGTTGCAGAATTGTTTCCACCAAAAATCACTGGCTCTAGTTATCTATCACACAGTCCTGGGCTAGAAGTTTTTGCGAAAAGCTTATTGCGCCACTTTGTTTCAATGGTTTCATAATTCTTGGCAGTGTATGTGCAGATGTCGCACGTTTGACTGGGCCAATCAGAACACGGTTACTACGACACCAGACATATGTAATTAGTAGGTAGAACAACCAATCACAGACTGCAAAGCAGAGCTGCAGGTGTGAACGTAAGGCATTGAAACAGATGGTGTTAAAATATCTTAGCGGAAACTTGCGTGTTCTAGCTACTTGTTAGCAGGACACAGTTGTATGCTTGTATCTTGTATATTTAACTACGTCTATAGTACGTCGCTATAACGTAGCCCAGTCTTGCACAGCCACAACCAGACGAGCGAGCTAACAACCTGACATTTAGTTATTTATTTATTTATTTGGTCGCTTCACATGTCCTCGAACTGCACAATGCCCGGGTGAAGTGAAGGAAGATATTTTGTTCAGCATTCAACACCGAGGTCTTTAGCGCTGGTGAGGGTGACATGGTGTGAGTATGAAGCAGCGCTGGAATGAAGAGGCGGGAGAAACAGGAGATCCCCGAGAAAACTCACCGACCTGCGGCATCGTTCGGCACGATTCTCAGATATAAAAATCTGCGGAACCGACCTCGCTGGGAATGGATCCCGGATCGCCTTGGCGGGAGGTGAGTGCTCTAGCTACTGTGTCATTGGTGGACCTGCAAGGCCTTAGGATGTACACGGGGGGAGGGGCAGAGTAAGTCAGGCCATGTTTAAGGAATCATCCCAGCATTCGCCTGGAGAGATTTCGGAAAACCTTGAAAAACCGAAATTACGACGGTCAGAGCTGGAGATCGAACCCGAGTCCTCGCACGTGACCAGACACGGCTTTCTGTCTGTTGCCAACCTGACCTTAAACAACAGAGAAGAACATCCCCAGCCACGTAAATGTTGTACGAGTAACTTGCCAACTACGTAGCAATGAACTCTCTAGTTACAACACTGGAAGTATTTGTCGCTATAATCTCGTAGTTACATGTACGCGACTGTTCGCACAAGCAATGTTTTAAATACGTCAATATTGTTCCTCTGACAGTCTGTGTATGAAAATAGTAATGATTCAAGTCACGCACATATATTTTCTTTGGCTGTGTAAACGCTTGGACCTGCGAGGTAACTGCTAACTACATGTCAACAGTCGTTCACGTTGCTGTTTGAACAAGTCATTTCTACGACTATGCGAGCACATCGTCAATCAATAATGTGAACATTAACACTCCTGACTTCCTGTTTACAGATTAAAGCATTAAATAGTTCAAGAGTTTTGAAGTTCACTAAGCTTGGTTAAGTATACCATAATAACAGCGTATTTTAGAGTTAATATTTTACCTGTGCTTGTTTTATGTTGGAAAACTTTCTATATAGACAGACAGAACATAAAAAACGCAAAGAATAGGTAGTTATAGGCAGTAATAATTACTTTTCACGTACAGTACGTATTTGATGTTATAATGCCGAAAAAATTTCAGCAAAATACATACGTACTGTAAGGCTTACTTTCTTGTAAACTACCTGTGAGGTATTATTAATTTTCTATTGTAGTAACATAAACTACACAGACTACACATGTATGACACACATAGCGTGATACATGGGCGGCGTGATTGCGTGGGTCAGGCTCCTTCAAGAACCCACAACGTCCTTCAACATGTTTCGTTTCACCAACTTGAAAATCCCCACCTTCAGTCGTTCCGAGAATTCATATTTGGTTGCAATAGATGATCTCACACTTTCTAACCACAAGACACTCTTCCAGAAAAAATAAACCTGCTTATTTCGAAACAGCGCTTGAGTAAATCTACCTACACGCATTCATAAAATAACGGACTCTCCCACTTATTCACTAGCAATTCTATTAAGCTTCATGGAATTTCCTTAGCAGTCAACTTGCTATGGGTAAACGAAAATTCTATGACTTCAAAATTAGTTTCATGGAATGATAAACGATATTAGCAAAAATAATAGTATTCATTTACATGCAATAAACAAGTATAAGTTACACCAGGTAATATAAATCTGTACATCGAGTCTTGTGGTTTAGGTACAGTCACTAATTTCCGGTAAAAGTAGTATAGTTGCAATTTGTTTCAGTGCGTTATGTGCACAACTGTAGTCCTCCTTGAAGGTCAGTGATGAGATGTAACTTTGAGCGGCTTGCGTCTCTAGAAGACATGTAAGACATGTGGTGTCTGAGTAACCTTGCCCTCATTGGCTCAGTCAGCTGAGCCACGCCTCTCTCTTAGACATGCAGCATGAAGCTGAGCTGCATATGTGCCCTCATTGCAGTAATTCTTTGCACAAACAAATCAGCGTGTCTAGGCACAGACAGCGTGTAGTCTGTAAAGCCAGTGAAATGTAGTGGCGGCCTGTTAACTGTTGCCAGGTAAGGTTGCAGGTTATATTCTTGATGAACACGCCTAAGACAATGGAAGCTGTACTAGATACTGGACCACTGACTAATAAAGGGCTGTATCGACAACTAGAACACAACCTTGTACATCTACCGCTCTATCTGACAGCTACTGAGGGAAATAATAGTATGTAAACATGTCGCACCCCCAATGCAATACCAACATATCTCAAAATACGCCATTTTGAGATAAATGCATTTTGTACATACATACTTTCAAATATTTAGATAATGGCAATGTAATATCAACATATATGTTGTTGTTGCACCGAAACATAACATTTGTTGTTTTTCCTCATGCAACATAAATGCTAGAAATGTTAGTCTTAGCGCCAATAGTTACTGTTACTTGGAAAACATGTTTAAGATAAAACTTTTTTTTTTAATGTTTGGAATGCTTTTATTGCTTATGTTAGTGTTGTATTAGGTAGAGGAAACTGTCCTAAATTTTGCCATGTACATAACTAAAAAATGTTGACTTTTGAGTTATGTTGGTATTGTATTGGGGTGCGATGTGCTGTGCCATCTTATTGTACGATCTGTTAATGGAAATAACACATATGTACTGCGGCACTGTACGTACTACGAACACAGCACATCGATGGCCTAGTTCAAAAGGAAAACAACTCAGAAAATTGCATTTTTGAATTTGGCTCATCAACACACAGACAGAACTACAATCCACTCAGTTGGAACGAATAACAACACGTAGATTCACTTGCTTTAATAACATGGCACTTTGTTCTTATTGCCAATAAACAGCTATAAATTGCGTTATTTTATTTTAAAGTGTGATTATTTCAGCAAAGGCAGATTATAAACATTTTAAACGCCTTAAATAGTAGCCTCGGTACCTTTGCTTCAAATTAACACCAACCAAATATGTTAACTAACAGATTTTTCGGTGAAACGGAAACCTTTGTATATGCTCTGTACTAAAAACTGGGGATTTTGAGTTGTTTTCCTTCTGAACTGGGACATCGATATGTAGAGAGAGTGGAAAACCACGTAGAAATAAAATAGTCTGCAAACACTGTTGCATGGCGCATCTTGTATTAATGGACGGAGATGATAGTTTTTAACACGGTAAAAATGGCCGCAGACAAGTAAACGCTTAATACTGGCAAAACCCTGCCAACTGGGCACACTCGAATATCGGAACAAGTAGTGGCGTAGTGTGAGGTGAGTGTGTTGCAAGGTAAGATGTATTTCACGACGCCTGTACAAATACGAGAGTACCGATAGTCAGCTCTTCAATGTGTACAGACATCGCAAACTACAGCTTACCCTGCCACACAACCACGCCACTAGGAGTAAGAACATCGGACATGTAAATAACTAATTGGAACCTAGACGATCAAAAAACTGTTCCCGTGATTAATCACTTTCTCTCAGTCATAGTCACGGTCGTAGAAGAACAGGTCTGGACACTCGCCTATCTAACAATGTATTTTGCTTGACCCCCTTGTTGTTTGGCTGTAGTTCGTCAAGTTACCGAGAATGTCGTACTTTTTGGCGCTGTAATCCGGGCGGTCGGACTCAAACTCCGCCCACTTTTTTCTAATATTTACATTATAAAGTAAATAATGATTGCTGGAGCCATGCTTTAGGGCTGTGAGCAAAGGAAGTATTTCACAATTTGATTAAAAAAGAAATTGTTTATCTTTGTGGGATGGAAATGGGCGGAGTATGAGCTCGACCGCCTGGATTACAGCGCCAGAAATGTATAGCATTATCGGTAACTTGGTGAACTACAGCCAAACAACAAGGGGGTCAAGTTTCCAGGTGAGTGTCCAGACCTGTTCTTCTACGACCGTGGTCATGGGTCACCGAAATCACCGACATGTTTACGCCCTAGTACATCCTGTCACTGACCTCGCAGAACACATGTTCCTATATCAAAATGCTCCGTGTATTTGTCTGAATTCCCAGTTACATTTTTGCACGCTTTTACTGGAACATGAATGTGTATAGAGGTTCGAAATGTGCTATACCTCCAAACTTCGTAAAATGATTACTTGTGAAAAATGAAGTGGCAAACGTACAGAACACTTTCCTTGTAAATATAACAATAAAGGATAAATGGTCTGTTTAAACTGCATGCATGACTGTAAAATATGAAACAAAGCCAATTTTAATTACGGTTCTCCAACACGGTTTTATGTTACCAACAGTTACAATCGAAGAAAACTTATATTTCATTTCTACGTCGCAACATCATGAAAATAACAGGGGAGGCCTCTATAATTTCATGCTTCTTTCTTACTAACGAGTGAACGTGTACTAATTTGCAACTGTGCTGTTATATTATTCATTTGTTTTTTTTTTTTTTTTTCAGAGTGTGATTATTTCCTTCTGTACACATGATAGAACGAGTACTGAGTAAAGATAATGATAACGTATTCTCGAAAACAGCGTATCTTCCTGCACCCTGTATAGTTGGATGAAGATTATGTGGGACGGTTTATTTGCGAATATCAGACATTCATGCAGCATTGAGCCAATCAAATGAAGGCACGCCAATAACGAACTAAGCACGTCTGTCATAAACACGTTATGTTATATCCCAGTAGACAGTCAACTTTCCCAGGTCAACCAGTGTCTCTAATAATCAGTCAAATAATTTACAAACTGAATATTTAAGTGTTCATGTCTCTGCTTACGTGGAAAGTGTTAGTTATTTCTTTCATTTAATTTTTTACGGTGCATAGGCCTACCTCACAATGTTTGGCGATTAAGTTAATATAATTAACAAATCTGTACGTACATCTCGACACACAACATATGTTAATTGACTGAAGATTATATCAGCCCACTGATAGGTGCACAGGTGAAAGAACACTATGTACAAACAGCCGATGTTAGAAGTATATTGACTTGTTACACGTGTGCCGTGTACATAAATGTTATGTTATGTGCGTGTTTGAATGTTTAGTTGTATGTTCTACACAGTTACTTGTGACCTAAGACAGAAAGTTGCAAATATTCTAGACAACTGGCCAAGTGTTGACACGACAGTCATGCTCTGTTATATAAACTGGAGTGAACTGATAACCAGTTAGGTGAGACACTATCCTCAATTATAGCACTTATATAACTTCTGCACAGAAGTATGTCCATTCGAACAACAGTACATTTGTTTGATTCGTGACAGGAAATAAGTACACAACTGACATTTTTACGTCACAAAACCATCCCTTGACCCTATTTGGGTTAGCCAAATACATGACTTTCGGTAAATTAAGACAGGTTTTCAGCTTGCAAGGCAACATGCTAATATTTCGAAAAAAAAAAAAAAAAATCTGTATTATAATATCCGCCACATTGCCACAGCAATAAAATGAGTATTAGAAATATGAATAATAATGATTTTACAATTTTAATTGGGTTCTATATTGAAGGTGTCCGTTGAGCGTTTATTTACGAATCGTATTTATGAAACTATACAATTTCACTGCAAGTTTTCTGACACGTGTTACATCGATAATTTAATGTAATTGAAGTATAAACTGTATTGTGCCTCCGGGCCACAGTATATAGATTATTAGTGAATTAGACAAATGTTTGTAAAGAAGAGTGGGGAGGATCAATGTTATTAATTTCAGGAGATATATAGTTGGTAGTATTACAGAGTGAGAATTTCTTTGAGTTGATAGTAACTAATATTGGAAGGAATAGGGCTACAGAGTCAGTTCAAGTTGCGTTGGGCTCTGTAGGATCTCAGCTTGTCCATTCAATTTATTAAGAAGTAGTTTAATGGTAAATATGTAAAATTAGTATTTTACTTACGAGCGGATGAGGGTGGAACGAATCGTTTCACTTCACCCTAGACCAGGGTTGTCAGCAAAGATAAATGTGGGGCCCAGCAGTAGTGGACGGTAGTGGCCCCGCTGAGCCAAGATGGCGGACGGCGAAGGGGGGAGTCAGCGACCCAACTGACAATCACACTTAGCCGTTATGTTTTAAATTTAAGTTATATGTAATAATTAGTATTAAGAAAGGAAAATAGAGTAATCCAAGTGTCAGGAATTTAAATTAATGTATTATGTTTTCTCGCGAAAATAAAAATGACGTCTAATACAGCCGTAATCGCCTAAGTTCGCCAAGACCGTTAACTTCGCGGTCAATTCTGTGACTGGACAACTTCAAATACTGCGAACCAGTTATATACAAGGAAATATCCAGTGGACTATCACGTGTACTCTTACAAGCCAATGGATACTCGAGTGTGGCCAGAGCGTCTATAGGACTGAGAAATATAGCTTGCTACCAGATCAATCAGCGAAATTCTCGCTACTCTAACCGTCACTGATACAATGCGTCGTTAAATACAGAAGTTAAAGACAAAAATATGCGTAGACATGGGAAATGTCCAAACCAGAGTAACTGTGACGTCGTCATACTGTACAACACATCACAAAATAACAATGTCAACTATGGTTGCCACTTCCACTACAACGTTTGTACGAGCATTGCTCGCATCGTTAGGCATTTAAAATGTAAAGTTAATTAATCAAGAGATAGCAGTAGTTACTATTAATTGTTAAATTGTTGTACTAAATGACTCAAGATGTGGGTATACTACTGCGCAGTTATAGCGGCAATGAGTTGTGGTCGACACAAGTAATGTGACAGAGCAAAGAATGTTTACAATGAATTAGCGGATATGATCTGTATTTCCTAGGACGTGCTGATGATCGCGCAGTTAGCGAACAAATAAATACACCGGCTGTGACGTAACATGTATGAAGTGGCATGTATACAGGGATACCCAGTGACGTATCTCGCCTGTAAACATTGACGTGAGAGAAGTGACGTGCCTCTGTGACTTCCTACCTCATGGCTGTGTACAAGGAGCATGACATGTCCACGACACTTCTGTATTGTTAATGTATGTGTGGGACCTAGTTGTGAGAAGCACTGCCAGTACAAAGCTAGAGTCAATTAAGATAAACCTGTATCAGAATTACCTTCAAGTATATACTCTATCCTTGACAAGTACACGAAGTTTCTTACTTGTTTGGTTGTTTCATTGTGCTAGCTTCGGTCGCCATATTGGTTTCAGATGGTTTCCATGTTTTGTGAGGTTATGTTGTAATCCACATGGAATACTAATATGGGCATTCGAAATGCTTTTCGTGTGTCTATAAATACATTTTACTACATCAATATTCATTTGTGTGCCCTAAATGTACCTACTTTTTGGAATAACAATATTGTAATTAAAATATTAAGCTCACTATGTTATTATTGTTTTTTATTGGTTGAGCTCTGTAAAAATTTCAAAGTATTTTTTTTAAATTACCATTCCGTTAAACATTACATGTCCGCTCCTAGTTTCATTTAGAGTTTTTTTGTCAGTTACTGATATTACCACCAGAGTTTAGTGCGGAAAGGTGGTGGAAACATGAATGGCAATTGAGTCTGTAGTTTAAATAATACTCTAACTTTGACAACAATGTAGTTCTGGCACATCGATAAACATTTACCTGCAAACTACACTTGAACAGTATTGCCTCACTGGTTAACTAAAGATTATGTTGTAACGAACCGCACACGATAATACAAAAACACATACATCTGCCATGGCTTCGTATTATTAAAACTGTTTACAACTGAAGGTTCAGAACATTGCCTTTTTCAACTGGTTACCATCAAGTGTCACCACGGCAGTAGAACAGGTCTGGACACTCGCCTGGAAACTTGACCCCCTTGTTGTTTGGCTGCAGTTCACCAAGTTACCGAGAATGTTGTGCGTCTTTGGCACTGCAATCAGGGCGGTCGGGCTCAAAATCCGTCCACTTCCCTTCCACTTTTTTGCAGTGTTTACATTACAGAGATAAACAATTTGTCCAAATGTATTTTTTTATCAATTTATAAAATACTTCCTTCGCTCAGTATTCTAAAGCATGGCTCCTGCAATCTGTATTTATTTTATAATGTAAACACTGGAAAAAACTGGGCGGAGTTTGAGCCCGACCGCCCTGATTGCAGCGCCAAAGACGCACAACACTCTTGGCAACTTGATGAACTACAGCCAAACAAGGGAGTCAAGCAAAATACATTGGTAGATAGGCAAGTGTCCAGACCTGTTCTTCTACGACCGTGGGTGTCACTGACAGATTAGCGGGTGATTTACAAAACACAGTGTACGAAGCAAATGATACTGTTCAATCTAGGTGGTTTTCTCCGTGTGCTTCCTTATACCCAGGGCAGGGGTAGTAGTAAAGTTGCTCAACAACAGCCTCTGTGATCTCCCGTACAGAAGTCAATAATTGGTTTCATGGTCAATTGTTAATTCACACGAAGACAGAAGGGAAGACACTTGTGACAAATAGATACAACCATGTGTGCGTGGCTGGTACGAACATATGTTAAGTGCGATGTGTTGTGGCGGGTCAAACATCACACACACAAACACTTGGGGATAACCTCACACTCACACACACACTCTACGTTATTTGTTTTAATAGAATATCGCCAATACGTCGCACCTTTAAGAAGATTTTACTATGTAGCTAGCCTGTATTCCCACACAAATATTATTATGTATATAAATTATATAATATACATATTATATATGTATATATATGTGTGTGTGTGTGTGAACGTAAATACATAAAATTTGGCACTGTTAGTTGTTATGCAGACAGCTGTGATAGCTGTGCGTAATCTTGTAGGCTTTACTGTGAACGTAATATATATTGATATTCTAGTCATATGACTGCAATGAAGAACTACACGATTGTTGACTTAGTAGCGTTACACATTACAGTGTTGCTGTATATGTATGTTATCTGTTGTTGTTGAAACGTAGGGTTCACACAAGTCAAGTTGTTAAAAGTCGTCGGCGTTTACACATTTCTAGGGCGGTTTAACAGGGCGTGGTGCATAAATAACGCAATTTAAAAGTCAACAAGGAACGTAATAATCTCATGCGTCGTATTCGATATTACAAAAAAAAGCGGCAAAAATATATTCGACAGAAACCGCATCACACCAGCGTCATATTGCTCAGCAAGTTGGTCAAGCTATTCTCTAGGATAGATTTTTAATTTCTTTCGAATTCGTACAAATCTATACAGTGGCAACATGTTCCCACATTACATCAATGCCAAAGTGCCTATACGTCGGGATAAACTGAGCAGTAAAGATTGAACATTTGAAAAATATCACTAGCCGTTACTGCATATGATTCAACATTAACAATAGTTACCTTACTCTTTGTACGGTTGGTAGCGAATTGTCGAACGTAGTTTCGTGTATTTTCCTATTGTAATGAAGCATTACTATAATAAAATATACGTAATTCGATATATTTGTGTTTAAATAATTAATAAAACAGTTCTTATCAAACTACGTGGGTTTCTATAGACTGTACAATTTATCTTACACGCGCAAACATCAAGTGACGTGTCCAGCGAGGTTAGACATTTCCCGTCGTTAGCCGTTACGTGCGGAAGGATTCTAATTGACTGAAAATCAGGACTTTCTTGAGTGCTGACTTTACTCCGACCCGCGTATAAATGTTTTAGGAAAACCGTCAGATGTATAGTGACGTCACTAGTCTGGTACAAGTTGAAGTATAATTATCTCGTACTGTACAGGCTTACAAACTTCTTGGAAGTTATTTTACCGTGTATGTAGCACACCATCTTGAAAGAGTAATGTGACAGAGATGTGATGTATGTGAGGACAGATGTTGCCGCAAGTTTTGTTACCGGAACTCTTGGTGATGATAACAGCTCGCAGATGACAGTGTTTGTGACTACACGGCACGCAACAACACCTACGTCACGAGCAACAAGGGAGAACAAAAGAGGTGTTATTTATCGCTTGCCTTCCCCTTAGTAACAAGGCAGTGCATGGATCCTGGCTAGTGACGTCACGGATAGACTCACCTAACTAGCTGGGCTAGTAGCGACCAGTACATTGTTACCAGGGAGCATGTATTTGTCAAGACTGGAGTCATATTATATTTGTATCTTCTAGTCAGAAGCAAGTCAAAGTACTTCGCTTGTTTGTTCTCATGATCACAGCCGTGATTATGTTGCTGTATTGAACATTTTAACGTTATCCGTATTTATTGTTTTACACTTATGCATTGGTTTGTTAGATTTTTGTACAAATAATTTTTAAAAATTTTGCAATTTTTTGTTGACGTACGTACCTAAAACAAACCGAATAAAGACAATAAATTTTAAATATTTAATTGCTACTGAAATACTGGAAAACTTGTTTTCACGCATACTGACATCACTGTAAAATAAACAGTAAAAATATATCAACTGATCATTTGTCTTGAAAAATTTATTACCTTATTCCATTAACTTATTCTATAAAAGTATAAAGTAAATCACTCCACTAATATTCGTAGGAGAAATACAGTGGAAGTTTGGTGATTTGCGGGGTAGAAAGGATTACGATATATACATATAAGTCAAGATAAAAATGTAAAGTTAAGAACTTATAGTAATACAAGAATTAAAAAATGAAAAGTAATTGAACGTAAGATATTGTAAATACTAGTTTAGTGGGTACAAAAAGGAATTAGCAGGTGTTAATAAGTAATATGTAGAGCAATGTAAATATGTTGTCGACGCACGAAATCTTCTCTCATCCAAACTATTATTACTGTTGGTCCAAACACAACCGTCGCAGCAGCAATCACTTTACAAACATTCTATTTTAAACAGTATAACGTCTTTCCTTTCAGTTGCATCGGAGTCGGTCCGGATTTTCGCATGTGGGAATCGGGCTGGTCGGCTGGTTTTCTCAGAGATCTCTTGTTTCCCTCGCCCTTTCGTTCCTGCGCTGCTCCATACTAACCTCATGCCACCCAGCTCCAACGCCTAACACTTAGATGTTAAGTGCTGACCAAAACCTCTTCACTTACTCACTCATTTAAGCTGTATCGTGACGTTATATGCAAGTTGTGAATTCTGGGATAGCATTAGGCCGCGTTCAAACCAGCAAAATGAGCGCTTCGCGATCCGCTCGCAAAGTGTTAGTGTTCGAGTTTAAATTAGTTTCAACAAACCGCCAGCAGTTCACTGTACAGCCAAACAAACAAGAAGCTTACGCTGTAAAAAACTTCCTAAAATGTTTAGGAAGTAATAAACCTAAACACAATATGGGACGGTTACCATACTTCCGCCTTGTAAATACAAATCTGGTAACTTGAGTATATATACAGAATGTTACAAAAAAGTACGGCCAAACTTTCAGGAAACATTCCACACGCATAAAGAAAGAAAATATGTGATATGGAGATATGTCCGGAAACGCGTCATTACCACGGTAGAGCTCAATTCCGTAACATCTCTTTAAATGCCATCGTAAAAAATATTTCGTATATATACTGTTCCAATTACCCAATGGAATGTTTCGTTAGAATGTACGTTACTTCCTAGGATGTTCAAAATGACTTCCGTGAGCGAGAATACATGCATCTATACCCTCCGCCGCATGGAATCCCTGATGCGCTGATGTATGCCTGGAGTATGGCGTATTGTATCAAGTGGCCCACCCGGCAGTGAACCTAGGAAGTAAAGTACATTGTAAAGGACCAATACATTGAGTATTTGGGACATTTTCTGTACGAAGTGTTATTTACGATGACATGTCAAGAGATGTAAGGAATTGAACTCTATGGTAACTAAGCGTTTCCGGACATATGTCCGTATCACATATTTTCTTTCTTTGTGTGTGGAATGTTTCCTGAAAGTTTGGCCGTACTTTTTTGTAACATCCTGTGTATGACTGTTATATAAAACGTTTAGTAGTGCTACCATGGAGTTTGGGAAACAATGCTACCTACTTTCTTATCGCTCCTATACGCACGTATGTACAGCGAGCGGATGGTAGTTGCTGATAGCACAGAAGGTTCGTGAGCATTGTCTAAACACACTGTCCTGCAGCGAGCGCGCCCACTCTAGCGCTGCGAATAACTTTGTGTTCGTCGAGAAAAAACCCATCTTGCCTGGAATTGTCGCGAGTGGTTCGTATACGACGTTCGTATTTCGCTCGTGACAGCGTACCAACTGGTGAGTATACTGCTCACAAGCGGTTAGCGAACCTCTCGGCTGGCAAGTGTTCATCGCGCACTGAGCTATTTAAATACTACAATACATAATACTGATAACATGGAAGATTCTTGCGAGAAGATTCCTCGAGTGACATGGGAAATGAGAATATGTCTTCAGGCTCAGATGTTAGCTTGTAACTATATTATCTATTACTATCACGTGTGTTATGTTTAGGAAATACGGGGCAGGAAAGTAGAGACTAAAACGAAAGTTTTGTATGTTTTGCTGGTCTGAGCATGTTATTGCTAGAACCCTCACTTTCTAAACCTCTCCTTACTTGCAAAGAAAAACTGATTATATCACACGCAGACATAGTTTCGTATAAATAATTCTGTTTTCCACGAAGAAGTTTTATGAATGGCTGAATACAACAAATAGGCGTGACTGTTAACATGTAGTTGTTCTGTGAACTTTATTAATTTAGTTAAATATGTTTCTATTTGAGAGATTTAAACATGTCACAGCTAGGTGGTATGATTTAAAGTTGTGCTTAAAACTGTTGTATCGTGTTTCTGTAAGTAAGTGGGATTGTATTGAACGCCTTAGTTGTGAGGGTTGACGTATGCTTGTTTACACGAGCCACTACGAGGGAGGGACAGCAAAGTGTAAGAAGTGCGGACATTGGTGGAAGAATAAGTACTGTGGAGGAGGGGAGGGGGCAAACCATGCGCACATACTCGCGCAATAAAGACACACTCTACGCATTTGTAACACTTGCCGCGCTTTACTTGATCGAATGTGACTCAGCACAAAATGTAAACAGTCTGCACTTTCAAATCATATTCGACACGTATTCCTTAGCATTGGTTGACTATTTACTATAGTTTACAGCATTTTGTCATTTGCCAGTTGTAATTTAGGAAGAGACAAGGAAGAAATAAGGGGGAGAGAACCCACCGTGCCACTTATCCGCCCCCTCCCCAACATAAATATGTCACCGCTGCTAGAAGGCACATTACTACATAATTATTATTTATAATTAGCTTCTGGCTTTGAAGATATAACAACAGTTGTCAGTCGCAGTGAACACATTACGCAAACATAACTCCTGGTAACGCCCTTAAAGAAATATGCTTTATGTTACCAAGCAATTATATAATGTAAGACTGACTGAAATAGGCCTACTTTGAAATATGACACTTAGAAGAATTGTCCTTATTTACGAACGTTGCATGTAGCAATTTTCCTCCCGTTTTGTCGCTCGTGAGATTGTATATTGGTTTCGGGTTCGTTACATCTCTTTTTGTCACCGGAAATGTTTTAGTCTTTTTTTTAACAATGTCATCTATAACGTATATATGTTACACAATTTTACGTTCATATGACATGTCTTCATTTTAAGCAAAATATTAAAACACCTGGAATGAAATATGAAATTTTACTTTGAATCATACCAAATATAGCTGTTTGTCATTGGCATTCATCTTTCTTTAAAGAAAATACGAAAATGACAAAATTGTCGGGAGAACTACGAATAGCCAACACGAAGTCATTCAAGAGGTAACATTATGTAAATGAATTCACTGTAGTGACGTAATATACCACGTGATCAGAAACTAGACCTGAGTATTGTGTTGATTGGTTCTTGTCCCTTCATAAAGTGGGATAAGCGTACATACCATACATATAGAATCACTTGGTTGAGTAGCCACGTCTTCAAAAAACAATAAATACAAGCGTCTGCACCAAGACTGAGGCTACAAGGCGAACAACGCCAGTTCTAGACATGTGTGCCATGTATGCATGATTGTTACTGGTTATTAAACATCGTGTCGCAAGTAACAAAGAGTTCGCACTGAAGGACAGACGTGCTGTTTCACAACAAAACAACACGCACAAGAAGAGGCGAGTAGTGCGTAATCAAGTCTTAGCAATCAAACAACACTCAGGTAATGTTAGTTACGAGGCGTGTGCTGGCAGGGTTGCGTAACTTCCAGGCGCGAGTACACGGTGATAGCTCCCTTGAAGTTTGAATAATGTGACTAGAAACACATTCTTCACGTGATAATAAGTAAACACAACGTCACAAAGTTCATCGCTGTAATTACTAATACAGATGGCCAAGTGTTACATACTCGCAGTTACAATGTCGTACATATGTTGAACGTACCTACGTTTAGTCGCTCGTATCTCAGATGTTAGTTAACACTGGCAAAGTCTCGTAACATGACAAACTGACAATTATGTCGGTGCGATTTGATTTAGGATGTTTACTGTATTTTAAGTACTATAGTACGACGTAATATAACATCCGAAAACCTATTTAGAATTTTATTTTGTATTTTCAAATGCATTATGCAATTTTACATACATATTTCGAATATATATTTTCTTGAATTGAACACAAACAAACGGAATTAAATATAGTTGTCGAGTTTCAAGATGCAGTGGCAGGGCTACAGAGAATAAAAAACCAATATTAATACACGCTTTTTAGTCGTGTGCAATAAACAAGAATATAATTTGGTAAAATCATATTTTACCAGCTAAAATTCACTTGTAACACCAGTTTGACTTTTCATACTTACATTATTTGTAACATCATTAAATTACTACGTAAATATTTGTATTACTAAATGTGGTTTACAGTCACCGAGTTTCAGAAGTCCGTGTCATATACACATAAATATATTTCTAGGCCAGAGAATTATTATTAAGACAAATAAAAGAAGACATGGCGAGGCACCGACCTGGCACCAACTGTCATCAGCGTCTAGGGCAGAGACATACAACGTGATATATACCTATGTCAGGTATCACGCTCACTGCAAATACTTTTATACGAGCAACAATATATCTTGTATACCGTAGACGAATCCGACTGAACTCACAACATTTTCCTCGGCCCTCTAAACAGCATTTGATAAAATGGAAATTGTTATGCACTTGGCATTTATTACGTTAATAAATCATATTACATTAGGGCTAAATAAAAAATATGAGAAGAAAAAACACTTTTACATAATTATTGCTGTGGAATTTTTCTCCTCAAAATTTTGTCAACATATTTGCTGTTTAAAATTAAATTTTTGTACGCTATGTTTCCATGTACAGTAATTAACGTAAATTACATGACGCCTGGCGAGTGGAGAATATAATACAAGATAATTTACACGTCCAAATGAGAATAAAAATACATTAAGGACACCGCATAGCACGCGCTTCAAATACGTTGTAATGTACAGGGAAATACGCGATTTTTCAAAACTAGTACGAAAAAACACTTAGCGTGGACGGAATGTCATTGTTAAGACAAGATACTCTTAAAATACACATATTCTAAGCACTCCAATATGGCTAAAATCTGTCTTTCCAGACTGCCGCACTTCAACATGTACTAACCGGATGTGAGAGATAGAAACATGCACTCAACTTAGCTATATACTTTCCACCAATAAAACTATACGGTCACAGCTTAGAGTGCCATAGTAATAAAGATCAGCGGGAACCTTGTACGTTAGTGCAGCGCTTGGCTCGTTGTAGCGATGTGGCATTTGATGTGCGCTTCAAGGTCGCCCTTATAGCACCGTCACATCTGAGCTTCTAACGCCTAGGTAGGCAGCACCCTTAAGGGGGAGTGTTAGACAATATTATTGTATTTACAGTTTTTGAGCCACAACATTTATTCAAATGGTATTACCAAAATTTCCTCTTAGACAAAGCATATGATACGTTCTAGGTAAACTGGTGAAAATAAATAATAATGGAATCTTTCATTAATTTGTCATGCAGAATCATTATAAATATATAGTTTACGCTTTGCCGAAAAGAACATTTGAATATTACAAGTTGAAAAATGTTATGACTCAAAAACTGAAAATACAATAAAATGGCCTGACACTTCCCTTAACGTATTGCCAACAGCGAAGTCATTACAGACGAAGCCAATGGCTCAGAGAAACTAGAACATGAAGGAATGGACCACGACCTGAGAACATATGCCAGCATTAGCCTGGAGTGATTTAGGGAACCAATAGAAGCTACGAACAAGGACCATCTGGCCGGCTGCCGCGTCTACATCCTGCAGATTGCAAGGCTTGTTCAGGTTACACTCGCTTCTCAGAGTTTAGGGTAACATTCCAGTTGGTTTCATCCACTCCAGCTGTATATAATAACTGAGATATTACATTTTACTGGGCATATAGAGTATATGGGCAAGTATTTAGAGAGATCAGGATGCATGCCCTCCTACACAATGGCATTGGTGACATATACTTACAATAATGTGAGCACTGGCATGATAAACACGAAAAAAATAGTCAAAATGTACGCCACCAGCAGAGAATGTGTCGCTGTTCAAGAGAAACCGGTACGTCACGAGAATGATATGAAAAAAAAAAAAAAAAAAAGGTTACTGAAGACATGCTGTACACTGTCCATGTCTCCGGTGTAACACACATATTGGACATATTTGATAACAACATCCTAGTGATATAGTAATACAGTTATTGCCATTATACCTTCTTTTGTGATTTACTGATTCGTTCTCCGTGTGGTTCCTGTCGCTATACTGCACCGTACACTGTATACAATTAACACGAGTCCTTGCTTATACAGCGCCACGATATCGTCCTGTGGCGGAAAATGTAACTAATTTCTTCTCACGTGGTGATATTGACCACATACACATATACCGCGCTAGTGGGTGAACGTAGAGGTTAGTACTCACTGTGTTGGTATGTGCCGGGCTAGTGTGGAGACTTGAAGGCTGGAGTAGGCGAGCAGAAGGAGATACTTGTGTGTGTTCGGCGCGGCGGTCGCAGAGCTACTGACCGGCGCAGGTGCGTGGACTAACCTCCCCTCCCTCTCCAGTCAGCACCACTGACGTCACTGAGGGGCGGGGCTCACCTCTGCTCCTATCACATTGTCAGTGACACTTCTCAGACACCTCGAACGTCACATCACGGGGCTACGTTATTAATGCGAGTTCCTCGAAACAGCTATTCTTTTTATTCAGGGGAGCCAATAAAAAGATAAGACGTTATGTAATACACGAGGTACACTTAACTCTGTATTTGTGTAACTACAGTATTTTAAGTAGTATCGTTCTACGCTTGGAGAACCACGTGGCCCGAGCTTGCGTGTAAGACAGGTTGTATAGGATGTAGGCGCACGACACTCAACACATCGTCGAGTACCTACAAGTATGCCACCAGTCCAACATGCACAATACCATCGCCTTGTTCTCCACACGTTGTACGTCACAATCCTGAATATAATTAAATTACATAAAATTGTTCTTCAGATATAGGTATCTGTGGCTTTTGTATTACAGTTGGTTCAAGGAAACTGTATATGGAATTTCTAGCTCAGAGCTTGCAAACAGCACGGGTAGTCGTTGTCAAAGAATTGCACGCAGCACTGCGAGACAACCACGGAGACTTGAACCTAGAACACAGACTATGTGAGCGAGGAACAATATACTGTCTGGTCGCCAGTCTTGATGCTGACGTAGCTTTCAACAGTCTATTTACCTCATGTTACTATGTAGTCTCTTACTCTATCCATAGAGTTAGTGGAAATATGGCCAGCCATGTCTGGCAGGTGTATGTGAATTTTTACGCTAACATATGAAGAAATGTAAGTAACGCGTTTACCGGGAGTTACGCCTCACAACAATTTAATTTTAAACATATTTAGTTTAAAACATATAAAAGTATTTTGCAATAGTGTTTTGTATGATATACATTTTACATCTTAGGAAAATGTCGTTTTCGCATATATTGAAGATAAATTTTTTAACAACGAAAAATAAGTTATTTGTAAAAATAACGCAATTCTACACGTATAGATAAACATAACTGTCTTGTCAGTGTATTTTAAAGTTCACTATTTTACACAAACTTTTGTGTTACTCTTACCACAAAATTACAGACATAACTAATCGCTTTCTTGCCTCGATGTGGATACAAATCGGATCTTAAAATTAAAAATCGATCACTTACATAAAGAAATGTGAAATAATATCTTCATATATTATTGCGCTATGTTACGTCTAGTTGGAACTAAAAAATTAAAGATTAGTTAAATCAAAGTTTAGATAATAAGGTGTATAAATATTAAATTTGCTTTCTATCTGTACGGTAGTAATTGAAATACGTATATTTAAATTATGCAAAATGTCGCGAAATATAAAAAATGGGGGATAAGCACATTAAGACGGATTGAAGCAATAGGCTTATATTTACTTTCTCAAAAATTTATGGGGGGGGGGGGCTGTTATAGCATTTAGCTTTCAGAAAGGATAGATTATTTTAATGGTATGAATATTTACTTTATGTAGTTAGTCTCTTTTTACTTATTTCATGTTATCTTAAAATTACTTAAATTTTCTTAAATTTTATTTTAATGTTTTGCGAGTTTAATTTTTCTTTGAAATCTATAGGATCAGTTAATGAATGACCCTACCTAATAAGTTTCTTAATATTATTTATTCATATTTTTTTGTTTCAGGACTCAAATCCAAAATCTTAATTTTATTTTTTATTTTATTTTTGTTTTATTTTTGTTTATTTCTTTTTTGTTATAATTCTCCAGCCCTAATGCCTGTGTTGGCGACGTCGTGAAGGCTTGAGGAATAGCCGCGAACGAGGGGGCGTTGTCTAGAGATAAGAGCAGTCTTGACCGAGCGATAATGCAGATATGGCGTATTTTTTTATTACCGTCTCGCTAGCACCAAAAGCTAGCGCCATCGTAATGGTTTTGTATAATTTTTGGACGGCCAAGTAAAGTTTGTTAAGTTAGGGAGTCCGTAGATTTTTGAGAAGAGTCTACGAGGCCGAAATGTCATCAAATATTGAGTGCGCAAGATTTGAAGATGGCAGCGACGGCGGCTCGATGACGCCATTTCCGTTAAGAGACGTGATTGGTATGACGCCGTCTTGTTTTATAGAACCAGACTTTTTTTGTTACTATAAATTAGAGTACAAGACTAAAGCTTTACAAATATTTAAAACAATTTTTTTTAGTATTTCAGTTGGAGAAACCCTCTTTAAAGAACTCTGAATTTGAACCCTTAAAATTATGTTAATTGCATTTGAATTACACATAATAATTTCTCCTGAATTTATGCCATATCACTTTGAAAGATTTTTCAAGGAATATATGCTTTATTTCGGCCTGAAATTCAAAATATTAAAGATGTGGTAGTTACCTACACTGACAAGCTTACATAGCAAATAATTTTCAGTTTAAGTAAGCATTTTTTCCCTGAATTATTATTTCTATCATTTTTGATATTTGGACTAGTTAAATAACTATTCTTCTTAATCTCGTTATGTTGGATTGTTGTTAAGTGGATGAAAGCACTAGTAATTGCTTGTTGGAACCAGATGTGAGTGATGAATATTATTGAGGTCAAAACTAGCAAGGGTTCACATATGCTTTTAAGGCATAATTATCACAGAATGTTTATGCTACACCACAGCACTCAACACCCATATCATTGTACTCTAAAATACACTAAGTAAATAGCACACACTGTGTATCGGAACCTGAAAATTTCTCTCGCTTAAAATTAAAGCCAAGGTCCACATCGCTTGTGTTGAAAAGTTTTATTAAAATTCATGTATTATAGTCAGTTAATATGCATCATATTATTATATTAACCGTCTCTTTCGCCACGATTTTATTTTTCCAGCGGTGATTTGAGGGCGAATAACTACAGGGGCTTAAATAATACCGTGCCGTCATCGCAAGTGTTTGTATGCTGTCCATCTCATTCACGACTTGCCTGACAAAAGTGTAGACGCCAAACATTGGTCCACAAACATTCAGCGAGTGTCTCGGCGATTGTGTAGAGGTACCTGTGTTCAAGGCTAGCCAACACAACTCTCATACACATACACACGCTCACACAACAACCCACATGTCAGAACTGTGCAACCCTGATAGTTCTATTTCTTTGTTATTAGCAGTCTGTCCTAGTGAAGGCCTATCTCATATAAGAATATGTAACTGGTGTACCACACGTCTGTGATTAGCAACTAAATGTTGAGACACACAACCGTGTAAAACAACAAATCACAACAATAAGAGCTGTAAATGAGCTCATGAGACACTGAAACAAAATTGTATAGACATATTGTCGCCTAGAATAGTTGTCCCTAGAGCACGCCCGTGTCATACTGCAGTTCATCGCTGTCAATACGACGTCGTAACACAGGAAACGTGACAATGTTCAGTTCAAACCATTCAGCATGTTTCAGTGTAAGTTGACTGCAATTGTTTAGCATGTCCAGCACGAATTTTTAACAGCCAAAAAGAGTTAATCATTAAGTTTTGGGGAAAGTTATTAACTGTTCATATTTATCAATATCACTAAAAAAACACATAAATAAATATATGTATGTATATATATATACATATATACATATATATACATACATACATACATACATACATACATACATACATACATACATACATACATATATGGCAGGGTTGAATTCGACTGACAGACAGCGGGAGGGGATTCCTCAGTACATAATAAGAACAACATGTCATGAACACTTCGTGTCTACACGCTGTTTAGACACTACATGTTCGTATATTTTGTGCTTATTATTTACTGAGGAAACATCTCCCGAGGTTTGTCGGTGTATATGTCAGTCACCCAGTTGCAAAAGGGAACAACTAAAAAAAAATTGTTACCTACATCATGGGCTACATCTCGCGTAGCTTTTTCCATATACAGTGATATTCGGATGCAAAACATAACATATCCTGTTCTAATTGAACACTTAAATTTACATGCGTTTGCAAAATGGGATATGTCCTAGTCCGGTTGATACGCAATAAGGGACAAATACAGTACAGTTGTACTGAGGCAGAATGGAACAAATCCGGTCATTTTTTAAAGAGTGGCTACTCTACAGTTACAAACAAGGACATCATTCATTATCAGATAGTGTTGAAGTTTTGAGTGTGTTTTACCCAGTTCTGGTCATATTATTGTATTTTGTATGTTTTCTAGTTTCTCGAATGTATGAAAATGTTTTTGTTCAGTTGGTATTGGATCAGCTGATGTATTAATAATTGGAATTCAGTGTGTTGGAAGCAAGTAATGGTTAGAATTTATTTGTTTGTAGACATACGCCACTGATCATGTTTTGCTGATCAAACCTATGACAAAAAAAACACACAAAAATAGAATAAAAGCCATCACAATAGAATTCTGTCATTTTTTAAAATTAGATAACAAAGAATCCTGGAGATAGAATTCAGTTGAATATCGACACAACACCCAGACACAGACGACAGACACAAATATAGAACCAGATTCCCTATATGAAAAAATATAGGAAAATTAAAAAAAAAATGATGTGAACAGTGGACAACAAACAAAAGACAGTAGACAATACAACACAAGTTACAACCAAAGAAAAAGTGCAACGTTTAGGGAATTGCGATCTATTCTCGTCTTCAGGCTGAGACACGGCTGGTAGAAACACCAAGATGCGAATGAAATTCGCTAAAAAATTGAGGTTTATATAGCCTGGATGGTTAGGCCAAGTTGGTTCATCTAAAGATGGACAAACTATCGAAAACACTTTCATCTATCATTGGCTTGAAATCGATCACAAAAAAGGCTCAAATGAAATAGCTTCGTGCATCTATCACTGCATAAATAAAATAGATTTGACCGATATCCACACTATTCAGCTATTTGCTGAGGGGTGTGGTGGTCAAAATAAGAACCAGGTAGTGTTGGGAATGTTGTTCAAGTGGTTTAGCACTAAGTTCCCTTAAGATATTACAAAAATTGTGTGCATCTACCCTACCGTTAGCCATTCTTTTGTGCCACCGGATAGGGTGTTCGGTCGCCTTGAAGAACGTATTCAAAAGAAACTGTCCTAATAGCACCAGAAGATTACATATAAATCTTCAAAAGTGAAGGAACTGTGATTATAGTGTCATGTAGTGATGGAGACTGTAATGTGTACGATTGGAAGACATCTGTGAAAACTGTTATGAAACCTCCGAATTTGAATCATTTCCAATTTTCGCCATCAAACGTTTCATACTCACGAAAAGTAACACAGGAAAAAATATCCTTGTGCAAGGTGAGGTGAACTACAACCGTGATCTTGGTGTGCTTAAATCTCTACTCAAAGAGAATTTTGTCTATTACTAGTCTGAAGCCTGTATTAATTGAATCTGGAGTACCTGTACAAGAAGCAAAGAAAAAGGGCATTGCATCACTACTTTGTGCCCATTATAGGGACGACTGGTTTAATAATCCTTTGCTTCAGTATTATAAATCTGTTGTTGAAGATTCATCTTCGAGAGTTTATGATGACGATGCCTAATACGTCCAGTCTGATTTAGATGAGATCATTGAAGAAGATCCAAGTAATATAGCAGAAGCATTTTCACAGGTCTAAGCAGACTAACTGTATTTTGTTTTGTTAAAGCACTTGCTTTTAGTCCTCAGGGAACCTGCATTGTACAATAGTGTAAGTTATGTTGTTCTGTGTTGATAAAGTAAAAAATACCCAAAAACATTAATATTTAAGAAACATGCGCCATTCTATATGCTTATTTGTACCTTTTGTTACATTTTTGACACGCATTTGCTATCCTTCCAAGTGCAAAACAGGACAATTCTGACAAGTAGTTGCAGAATGGAACATGTCCATTCTTATATCGTAACTGTACAGAAGAGTTTGTATCTGTTAACTAAATAAATTAGTACACCAAATCAAGGATTTTTTTTTACAATTTTTACATGGTTTCATATTTTGTTAAGTGGAACATTTCAAACGTTAGAGGTTTTTCGCACATCCTAAACATTTTATTATTTGTGACTTATCCCACATTGCAAATCGGCGATGTATGTGTGTATGTATGTATATATATATATATATATATATATATATATATATATATATATATATATATATATATATATATATATATATATATATA
>PNEQ01017181.1:0-41435 GCA_003012365.1 Medauroidea extradentata | reverse complement strand
CAAATCTTGCAATTCGTTTCAGGATGTTTAATCAATGGATCGATTACCTCAACATGGTCAAGTCACCCTCAACTTACATTGCACGCGGTGGGCTCCCTCATTCTACCTCTAGTTATACTGCGAAAGTTACAAATTAAATTATGATCCAAAATTATTAATTGCACAGCACTATGCTCATGTTACCCAAAGAAAAAAAAAACAAAACACTTTAACTTGCTATAGCGTGGTTCCGACTAGTACCGCATGGCCCGTGTAGTCGCCGCCGCTCTCAACAGACACGTCCGCACCCTACCACATCTCAAACGCTAAGAAGGAATGCCCGAGGTCCAGCGACCTCGCTGGCCCCGGCGGAAATGCCCATAGACAACATACCACTGCACGGCCATCCTAATGAGCACTCTACCTACTGAGAGTATTCCTAAACTCACTGGATACACTGCGAAAGTTACAAAACAGTACTGGTGTCACAAAATATCACTGGTTTTAGTATCCTCTGGCTGCCTACATATCTTAGGCCAAATTGAGAACAACATCAGGTACAAGATGGCTACCCCCTTGAATTAATAATAAATACTTCCATACAGGTTGATCCTAATTCCTACGAATGCTCTCACCTACCATACCTTGCACCAAATAACAACATTAGTTACCCATTATCATCGGGTTAGCCCACCGCTCATAAATTTAACATATCCAAATATAAATTATAAACACTCATTTTCCTTAATTCTATTCTTAAAGTCCTTGTCTTGCCATGTTACTGCGGTCTGCACGGTCAACAGTGCAAAGTCCCAGACTGATTACTTATATATTAACACGTGTCCTTCACTTGCTTGCTCACCGCACCATTCTCCTTATGTGGTAGGCCGGGCACACTACCGTCAGGCGACCCCTCTTACACATCAACATTATTATAACTAGCAACCACGAAACCTCCTGGGATACCGTTAGGCCTATGCTGACGCCGGTACTCGCAACAAAAAAAAAAGATTCTACAATCAAAGTTAGTAACCAAATTTGGAAAATTAATAGGGTAGGTAGGCCAAGTACCTTACAGTACAACCAGAAACCCTATAAACAATAACTCTGTGTAAGTTACACTACACAGTTTCTTCGGATGTAGCAAAAAACAATGATACAGATTTATTGTTTGTCCTAGCTTTAAAATGTTCCGTATGTTTCTTGGAATCAATATGCAGTCTACAGTCATCCCTTCCACAGTGCGCAATCGAAAAATCACACGTCCTTACGTTACAAAACGTGTAAAGATGGGGAACATTTGAAGGACAATTGTGGCCATTCTTTGGAATAGTTGGTCCGGAAGTTCTGCAGAATAGCAATATTTAATTTTCAAAAACCTACAATGTGTTCTGTCACACCCTTCATTGCTAAACGGCACTGAAGAATACAACACTACTGAAACATGAAAAATATTCACGCAGCCATATTCATCAAGATTTTCACGTGTGTAGACAAGACAAACACGCTTTGATGAAAAAAAAATGGCTTACAAGACACAAACATAGCGTACAAAAATTGTGCCAATGTGTAGCAAACAAACCAAAAGTCCGAGAACCTGTATTAATTTTATTGTACAACACACTCAATACCATTCCTATAACTATACGAAACCACAAGAATTAGTTCACTGTTTTATTATCAGGTTTTGCACACATTGACTATTTCAGTTGTCATCGTACCAGGCCACAGGCCAGGTGGAGTTGCACATGTTCGCGGCAGGTGTTCCCCGAGTGTGTCAGTGGCAGGTGTGCGCTGTTTGGTAATGGCAGATGTGCGGTACTTGAGTGTGTGTGTGGCAGATCAGTGACGGTGGCAGGGCATGTGTGAACTTGACTCCGGCGTGCGACACCTGCCATCCCGGCCGCAGCATGGCCATCTGCCAGTGCAGGACAGATGGCTTCGCCGCCCCCTCCCTCTACCAGCGCATGAAGAAGGCAGTCTGGAAGCAGTGGCTGCGACGGACGGAACGAGAGAGACGTGGTGTGCTTCGGGACTCTGATTCGTCCAGCAATAAACGTAACGCGCGTGTGCAACTATCCGGCCCAGTGTTTTACTTTGTTTCGTCATTTGGAACTGGCTCGCTTAAGGCCCTAGGGTATGGGGGTATGGACCGCCCCATAAGTGTCCATGTAAGGTGTAGTTTTCTCCAGATCCTCCCTGCTTTTCCCGATCCGCAGCTGTTTCGACTCGCCAAGTGAGAGAGGGGGCACGCCGGCATGAACAGACCACGACCCATCGAGCCTCGTGTTCCCGGCTACATGCTTAACCGGGTGGCGCCCATAGCATTCCGACGCAGCTCCATTCCTACCTCACTCTCACCGGACACGGCATCATGGCGCCCAACGCTTTGGCGTGAATATCGCAGTGTAAATCGACGTACAACCTACACAGAGAAGGACTGGAAGATGACACTTCACCACAGGATCGCCACAGTTGTATTGTTTGGCCAGCTACGTTACAGCCAGCACGTCAATGACAGCAGGAAACAATACACTGCGCTAGATCTAGAAACAAATCGAACCATCGCACACAACGAGCGGCAAGGAGTGTGTTAGGTGTGGATTACCAGCCTTCCCTGATTTACTTTTCGGAGAAGTTGGGCAACAGTGATGCACGTGTGCCATGGAGAACCGGAAGGGGAACCCCGAGCATGAAAGTGGAGAAACTTATCAACCACAGCCCGCCAAGGAAGGCCGAAGTATGTGACTCGCTAACATGTGACAGACAAGGGAAGGAGATGGCCACTTGTGTGATATGTCGAACAAGATGTCACCGCAGATGTTCGCACGCCACGGAACTTGTCACGTTCGGTGAGGGCATGTTCGCTTGCGCAACTTCTGTGTCATCGAGGCCCCCTCCCCCACTTCAAGGTCATACGTCACAAGCTACAAACCTAACACCCTATCACCCCTCCCCCGGCGCCTCAGCGACTGCACGTCGAGCTGTCGCAACAACCCGCCAAGAGAGTGAGAACATAATGAAACTTTCCGAGTTCTCTGGACACATGCACGAGGACGTGGACCAGTTTCTGCAGCAGTGCGAAACATGTGTTTACGTTACGGCGTAGTGTACGAGGAGTGGGTTGATCGTGTGATTAGCAACTGGCATGGTGCTGCAAAGGACTGGTGGATAATATGGGGATATGCAACAATGACATGGGACGAGTTCGCGAATGGCCTACGGTATCGGTTCGGGTCCGCGGAGGCTATAGCAGACTGTCAAGCGTGATTTTATAGTGAATGACAAAAGGACACAGAGTCGACAGAGAGGTTCATAGCCACGAAAATCCAGCTGTTCGGGCGCATCTATCCAACCACGCCGCCGGAGGACGCACTAAGCAGCATAACCTTACGTCTGCGACTGGAACTCCAACCATTTTTGGCAGAAGTGAATGGTGAAAGTGTGGAGGGATACGTTCGTCGAGCAATCGTCGCTGACAGGGCCATCAATCGGCTGAGGGGACGTCCATTACAGACACTAGGACGAGCGGACGAGGAGGCCTCCATTACCAGAAATATGCGCGATAGCGGCACACCAACAGGCCGAAGACAACAACTCGCGATTGACGCGCTGCGGTCGGTCGAACCTGCGTTCGCCCCACAACTCTCGCGACAGGACATTCACCACCACAGTGCCACACCTGCCCAGCAAACATGTTTCACTGGCACCGGGACTGCCCTGTTAGGAATGCCACATACCCGCCATCGGGAAACGCCTAGGGCGGGGAGGCAGGCTAGCTGCTGACCTCCCCGCTGTCAATCGCCAGACAGACCTGATCACGACCAACACCGACTCGGAGCCATTTTTGGGACAATTTTGAGGAGGATCAGTTACTCCGCATCCCGATCGAAGTCAACAACCAACTAACTGCTGCATTAGTTGATACTGCCGCCAGCCATACGTTCGTCGCATCCACACTCGTTAATCCGTCACAGATCCGACCTGGACCCTGCATGCTACAGCTGGCCACCAGAGGGAAGCACAGTGCCACACTGGGCGTAACCGACCTGACGATCAGGATACGCGACCAGACGTCTCAAGTCGAAGCCTTGGTCGTGGACAGCCTACGAGAGTCCGTCGTGCTTTAGCAACCATGGCTGCAGCAACAAGCAACAGTGATAGAGGTCGCGGCGAAGAGGGTACACATGGGAGCTGAGGAACGACGAACAGTGTATGCTGTCGACCGGCGGCCAAATACCAACCAACACATAATTCACCTGGGCGACATGGACAACGAGGTCCCAGCAGAATACAGGACAGCGATACAAGCTCTCTAGGATGAACGGAAAGAT
Source organism: Medauroidea extradentata (assembly GCA_003012365.1). Lineage (NCBI taxonomy): Eukaryota > Metazoa > Arthropoda > Insecta > Phasmatodea > Phasmatidae > Medauroidea > Medauroidea extradentata. Next base: position 37,122 of record PNEQ01017181.1, on the reverse strand, counting down.
GTCTTCGCTTTCTCCGACTTACTTCAGACAACCATAGCAGCTGAGCACCCCATACTGACACCTAACCCAGACCCAGTCCACACTGGTCCCTGAGGTTACGGGATGCATGAACAACGGGTCATCAGGAAGCAAGCCGCCGAGATGCTAAAGGAGGGTGTAATTGAACCGTCCAACAGTCGATACAATTCCCGCATTGTACTTGTGCCGAAGAAGGATGGTACACTGCGCTTTTGTGCTGATTTCCGTCCACTGAACCTGGTGACAGAGAGTGCCCCTCCACCGCGAATCAGTGTTGATGAGGCCTTGGCAGGACTGGGTGATGGCAGAGTGTTCTCGACGTTAGACTTAAAGTCAGGTTATTGGCAATTACCGATACGTCCACAAGACCGTGAGAAGACAGCCTTTGCAACACCAGATGGACGCCGCTTTCAGTTTCAGAAGATGCCATTCGGGCTGAAGTGCGCTCCCTCAATCTTCCAATACATGATGACGCAGGTGCTGGAGGGGTACATTGGGGAGTTTGTCATAGCATACCTCGACGACGTCATCGTCTGGTCCTGGACATGGGAGGACCATATACGCCATCTGAGTTTAGTATTAGAACGACTGGCAATGCACCAACTTGTCGTCTCCCCTTAGAAGTGCCACATCGGTAGAACCTCCGTCGAATTCTTGAGACATGTGATCCGGCCGGATGGTAACCACGCCCATCCCGAACATCTGGACAAAATTGCCAACAGCACATTTCCGACGACCATGAAACAAATGCAATGGTTCATTGGATTAACGAACTGGTTGAGGAACTACATACCGCACTTCGCCACAATCGCCGCCCCTCTCACTGACTTGTCTGTAAAAAGAAAATACGCCTGGAACGAACGTGCCCAGAAGGCATTTGAAGAGTTGAAATTGCAGTTCACCCAGTGACATGCTTTGTCTCGCATCAACCCTGAGAAGCGCCTTTACGTCCAGACCGATGCCAGCACCAAAGGTGTCGGCGCCATCCTATACCAGCTAGCTGACGACGGGTCACGACTCATTATCAACTACAGTAGTGCCAAGTTCGGAGAAGCAGAACGCCGCTATCACCGCAATGAGCAAGAGTGCCTGGCGGTAGTTTGGGCTCTTCGTAAGTACAGCCCTCACCTAGAAGGAAGACAGTTCACGTAACGGACGGACAACAAGTGTCTGACGTGGCTGGACACGATGCAGGGAAGGAGGGGTAAACTCATCAGCTGGACACTGTTACTACAGTCGTTTTGTTTTACGATTGAGCGTGTCAGCGGAGTTGACAATGATCTCCCCGATCACTTGTCACGGGATCCAAACCCAGCTCAAACCATCATGGACGACCACGATGTGGCAGTGATGTTTCCTCCTGAGCGTCCCTCAACTCAGCAGAGGAGAGTCGAAACAAAGGAACACGCCTCATTGCAAGCGATTACGCATTCGTTCAGACCGACTACCTGGTCTGCTGTGAATAATCACGTCCTTTACACACAAAGAACATCTCCTACAGCTTTGCGCTCAATAGCCAAGTGTGCAGTGGGTAATGTGGAGCGTGTTTGAGTAAGGGATCAAGTGCTAGAAACGAGGCCGCCAGGTGTGGAGACGGCATGGAAAGTGTTTGTGGCCCCCGAGGCGAGAGAGACAGTTTTGAACTTTGCACACAGTTATACACTAGTAGGGCATCCCGGGGTGGATCAGACAGTGCGGAATGTAATACAGTATTTCCACTGGCCTGGACTCAAGAGTGGATGTGCAGGATTATGTACGAGGCTGCCAGGACTGCCAGCGGAAAAAGGCACGGAGAGCAGATGGGATCGAACAACAATCCCCCCCACCTTTCCACTACTTCTTTCGAGGCTGTAGCATTGTACTTGATGGGACCGTATCCGCGCACCATCAAGGGATGTCGTTTCATATTAGTGGTAACTGACATGTTCTTTCGCTGGGTGGAGGCGTATCCACTAACGAACACCCGTAGTCAGAGAATTACAAAAGTGCTCCAGAAGGAATTTTCTGCACGATGGGGGTACCCCCGAACACTACTAACGGACAATGGTTCACAGTTTCTCAGTAGACAGTGGAGGAGGTGGTGCCGCGAACTACAACTGGATCACCATACGACACCGGTATACCACCCTCGTGCTAATCTGCCTCAGACGTCGGGTGAACACCGCCACAGGGCAGGCACCGGCAACCCTCGTGCAGGGGTGCAACCTACCGCTTCCAGGAGAACCCAGGCCGGAGGCCCCTCAGGATGCAGAGGACTGGGGCGAGCGCTGACAGGCCGAACTCACTGCTGCCCGCCAACACCAAGAGGCGTATTTGCGAAAAATTCTGCCAGTGTCAGAAAACCCGCCTGCACCCCTGGAGGTAGGGACACTGGTATATGCTCGGAACCATCCATTGTCGGCCAGCACATGAAACTTCTGTGCAGGACTAGCACCTCGCTGGACAGGACCCCACACATTGTTAAAACACCTAGGACAACACGTCTACCTGGTCCGAGATGGGGACAGGCGCCTCCGAAAGATCAATCGAGACGAACTAAGGGTGGCTCCTATCATGCCGGCTGACGAGGAGACAGATACAGAAGGTGTGACACAGACCCCCATGGAGGAAACATTACACCCACAAACTGAGACACCACTCCAAGAGGAGAGTGACAAACACTCGCAAAGCAGATGTGACAAGACTCCGGGTCTGGCGTTACTTCTCCCGACGACGCCTGATGTCATAACACCGCCGCAGGAAGCCGAACCAATAGTGACCATGCCTAGTGAGGATGAGCCGAGACTCCAACCCATCGTCCGGGAAGTGTGGGAACTGGATGCTCCACTGGAGAGTACGACTTTTACCATACACATCGATGAACCAGAAGAGTCGCCTCAATGCCAAGCATGACGCCGACGCAGCAGGCAACCCCAGTTACACTCGTCCGAGCCTAGCACAAATGGCCAGCAGAAGAAAGGGGTCAACCCCGAACCGAAGAACGAACGGAAATGCAGACGCCGAGCACCTGCCGGTTTCGTTTTCGTGTTCGCCGCTTTTCGGAGTGGGGCGTGGCTGGTGGCCCTCAATCATTGACGCCTACTGTACAGACGCCAGTGGCAGAACATCAGGACGTAAAGACTACAACATCCCAGGACATGCTGGTGTTACCGACGGCCGGTACCCCAAAGTCTACTCCCTCGATCCATACCAACAGACACCGAAGAGAGCCCTACAACCTACGACCTCGCCCACGACAGAAACAGCAGACCTGCTGTGCACCACCCGACGACTCAGGAGATAAAGCCGCAGAATTAGACCCACAGCAGACCGGATCTATTATTATTATTATTATTATTATTATTATTATTATAATAAAAGCGGCAGTTCCAATTTTAAGTCTACAAAAATACAGCCAACACTGTTACAGGTGTTAAAGAGAAAAAAAAAGTTTCGTAAAGGAAGCCCACAAGACATAGCAATTACAAATAAAATTGCACAGATGATTTGTGTAGATTTACAGCCTCTGAGTGTTGTTGAAGATGTTGGGTTTTGTAGATTGATGTCTCATCTAGAGGAGCGGTATGAGATGGTCTCTAGAAAGACGCTTTCAACGGTTGTTATACCAAAAATTGTTGAAAAAATTTCTGGAATTATAGCCACAGCAAGTACAGTTTCAGTTACTAGTGACACTTAGACTTCAAATCCAGGTAATGACTATATTAGTGTAACTCTGCACTTCATTAATGCTGATTGGCAGTTTCAGCATTTATTACTGGAAGTCTGGCCATTTTTAGGGGAGTCTTACACTGCAGTGAATATCGAAGAAAACTTGCGAGAATGTTTCAGAAAGTGGGGGCTTGAAACTGATAACATTTCTGCAATAGTAACAGACAGTGCAGCTAATATGAAGAGTGCAGTATCTCGTCTTGACATCACTTCTGTCAACTGCATGGTACACTTGTTGCAGTTTGTAGGGAACTCTGGTTGTTTGAAACTGAATTCAGTTGATAATGTAACCGCAACATGTCGACGACTCGTTGGGCATTTTCACCATTCTGTGGTTGCCCAGAAATGTCTACGAAAGGCTCAAGAATATCTGAATGTCTCGCATCACTGCCTCATTCAAGATGAACCTACGAGATGGGACAGTACGTACCTACTGCTAGAAAGACTGTGTGAACAACTAAGAGCACTATTGGCATTAGCTTGTCAGAAACACAACTTAGGCCTCGGAATGGAACTTACCAATCAAGACTGGGAATTAGCAGAAAAAGCGGTAAAAATTCTTAAGTTGTTCTGGGAAGCAACGAAAAGCTTGAGTAAAGAAGAGTCAACAGTTGCAGATTGAATACCGGTTGTGAACAGCATTGAGGTTAGTTTACAAAGTATGAGTGAAGAACATCGGGTGAAGATGTTCATCAGTGAGTTGCTTGCCCAAATGAAGTTTCGATTTTCAGCCTTGGAATGTACCATGCCTTATGCTTTGGCCACACTTCTTGATCCCAGATATAAAGACAAGTAAGTCTAGTCACAACTTTGCTATGGAAGTATTGCTGTTAGTTTTGAGGTTTGGTTAAGGTTACTGTAAACCGGGTAACTTGAAACAGGTGGTTTTCTTGTTGAAGGAAGTACGAACTAAGCATTAAAAACAAAGCAGCTGAAATTTTGAGAGAAACATTGTGCACATAATTGCAATATTAATTATTTTATGTTAAAGATTTACTTGCATACAAATAGGAGAATTTTTCTTTGTTTCATGTTACACACCAGTTTCATGTTATCCTGTATTATGTAAATGTAACTAATAGTTCATTTACATAATTAAATAAATTCTTTTCTTTTTTTATTTCAGAGTGTTCCTAATTGATACACATAAAGCAACAGCTACAAAAACATTGAAAATGTAAATTGGAACAGAGGCTAAAGTCGATGGTTCAAGTAGGTCTGTAGTAAACATTCCTGCTGACACAGGTAAAAGTGAACTTTTTGGATTTATGTCTGGCATAATCCAGAAAAACAGTGACAGTGCTACAGCAAAACCTGATGCTGATGTAGGTCACCTACAGCTAGAAACATTTTAAAGAGAACCTTTACTTTCCCATGATCTTAGTCCTTTTGACTATTAGAAAAAATTGTGCATGCTCACTTGCCTGCGTTAAATAGCATGGCAAAAAAGTACTTGGGAATACCACCTGGATCAGTGTACAGTGAAAGGACTTTCAGTATGTCTGGATTGATGTGCAACTCTTGAAGGAACAGGATGTCTCCAACTACATTGCAAAAATTAATGTTCTTACATAAAAATTTGAAATTTCTTAATTTTTCGTACTAAATGAACTGAACTGGCTTCATAATTTTGTGAAACAGAGTAGAATGTGTATAAGTGATTAGTATAATTTCTACTAATTTGTATAATATTGCTTAAGTGTACTGTGTAAAATGAAAGTTTTTTTGGTAAGATATCAAATGTAAGCATTAACTTATAACTTTGAAACTTATTTCAAATTTGAAAATCATATTTTAAAAATAAACAAGTAAGTTACTGCAAATTAAGTTATATTTGAACATCCAATTTGTTACTATTTATGTTCTAATATGATTAATAATGTCAGTAATTCCATACATGTTCATCTTTAAATATTAAATTATGGAATATACCTAGCACACCTCAATAGTATCGGATCGGTTTTGTATCGGTTATCGAATCAGTTTATGAAAATTATCAGAAGTAGAATCTGTATCGGTTTTTCTCTGTATCGCCCATCACTAGCTTTTAACATTGCCTTTTTGGCTGGGTTATCATCGAGCTAGTGCACTGGTCTAGGAGGACTGGTGTGCGACATCTGGCTGCCCAAGTGGGGCTCGAGTACAAGATTTGAAGGGAAGTACCAACGCGGTGTGCGACATTATATGCCAGCAAATACGGCAGTAATAACAATCGCATGCTGTGGCAAAGGCAACGCGTGGCAGACATTGAGCGCTGGAACAAGGGAAGGGGAAGCGCAGAGTTTCTGACAGCCTAGTAGACGTGATGCGCGCTACTTGCAGTTCAGTTATCGGCAAGTAAAACGCAGCATCCAACGACCAAGAAAAATGCAAGAAACATTTTTGGACCAATTATTTCAAACTGCTATTCTCTTTTTAAATTTGAATGCATAACAGTTCTCGAAAACTAGCCATAAAAATTGGGTGCAGATACACGGAGGGTACTCTGTACCCTAACAAAAATTCCTTTTTTTTTTTCCCCCTTTAAAAATTGATAATTTGAAGTTATGTAATTCGAAGTACAAAATTTCAGACCCCGAGCACTTCGAATTAGAGAGGTTTTATGTATGTGCGTGCTTTTGTGAACACATTTATATGCGTGTGTCTGTGTGTACGAGTAAATGTGTTAGAGAGAGTATACTTGTGTAATTTAATTTATGTTTGTGTTCATATGTGAATGTGATCCTGTCCTCCAACTCCTTCTCACCTGCCCTTGATCTTTTTACTGTAATTCTTTCTTACTTGTCAGTTAACTTGTTCAGCTTCAGTTATTACCCCCACTATTTCAACATATCGTGTATTGTATGTAGGGATAACTTGTGTAGTTTTGCTTTCATTATTTTTAAGTGTATGTGTATTTTAATAATTTTAATTTTTAATATATGGTTATGTATCTAAAACAGTAAACAGATGTATTGGGTCCAGTGGAAGACAAGGCAAATAGCCTTAACTGAGTCTGAAAGCCATGAAATAAATAAATAATACTTAGGTGTTGCATTATAAAACAAGTGACATTTAAGATTAATTGTAAAGAAATGTGTGCCTGAGATGATAAAGAAAGATACATTTACAAAAAAAAACTCAACTTCACAATATTTGAGCTGGTTGTTTTTGAAATTCACTAAACAATGACAGCAAATTCCCCAAATAACCAGGGCAGAGTCTAAGCCATGTAAAAATGGTTAATGCACAAAGGACAGTAAATTATATACTCTTGCAAGTGTAGGTACAGAACAGAGTATAAGTTGTACAATAAGTTGTACAACATATTTGCAGTAATACAGTACAAAAATGTTTATGCTCATGTCAGTCGCACTATGCTGGACAGTTACTTGTGAGGTTGATGCTATGTTTGCTTACAGTGAGTGGTTTGAAGAAGATGTGCAGCAGATATGGAATTACGAGAACAGTGTTGAGCAGTACCAAGCTGTTGGCGGAACCAGTAGTTCCAGTGTTGCACAACAGCTGTACCAACTTGACCAGTGGTTGAAGAGCAGTGTCTCACATCAGTAGATAATGCCAACAAGTGACCTATAGTCCATCTCATGTAAGAATTCCATTTTTTGACAGTTGTACTGGCATAATTTTATAGTTGTTTCCATGATATAAGCAGTGTTTTCCACTGCCATTAAGTGATATTTGAACAAACACACTCAGGTGGCTCTCAAACTGTGAAGTTTATAAAAAATTAAAAGTATTTTCCTGTAGAGATTTGCACACATGTTAATCCATTGAACTGTCAAAAAAAGGAATTCTTACGCGAGACAGACTATACTTAAATGTGTTCGCTACAGATGATACATCACCTTTTTTATTACTGTACTTTGGAAGGCACCAGTTATGGTAGTGCCTCAATTTTACAAGTCACACAGTGCATGATGATAACCTAATAAAACCAAGAACCTTGCAAAATCATTTCTGAGTTTTTTAAACCTCGAAACTAAACAAATTTGCATTAAAACTGTTTTATGTTATTGCAGCTTCAACAATTCTAATAAAAATAATGTGTTTTTAAAATGAATATCTAGTTCTTTAAATTGGTGTATGTTTTTACAACTGTGCATATCAAGGAGAATGTATACAAAAATTTGTCCAAAAAAAATATTGACAGGAAAATAAGCAATGTATGATAACACTTCTGCAAGTATAAATATTTAGTATCTTCCATGTATTGTACTATATGAATGACCATTAATTAAATGTCTGTGTGGAAACTACGTTGCACAATGAGTGTGGCTACATTGCGGCTGATTGATTGGTATTGTGGGGCGCTCGACAGCTGGGTCACCAGCACCAACAAATTGGTTAAAATTAAAATAACTGCTTAACCTTCCATGGGAAGGAAAGACAAAACAAAGAAAAAAGGAGTACTCCACAGGAGTCAAACATAATTACTGTGCGCACACATGAATGCGTGCATTCGTGTGTGTGTGTGTGTGTGTGTGTGTGTGTATGTGTGTGCGCACGTGTGTTTCCCCCCATATACAGGTAGGAGCTGTGTTATGTAAGGTGCAACTTAAATTCACAGTTATGCAACTTTTTGACCAAGATGCGCCATCATGATAAAGTGCGGGACAAGGTGGCGGCTGATGACAAAACAGCTCACGGAACACATATGTGACGCTGTGTGTGTGTCTCTTTCTCTCCCCTGCTCCCTCCCCATTCCCCCTTCCTTTCATTGATCACAGCAGTTGCAGACAACTTTTGCGCGTAGGGTTTATGATCACAATATTACTTCTGTAGCTACTGTTTGTTCACTGGTAAAATGATCACTAAACCCCCGATTTTACAAATACTCACGGTTCCTCTCATCGCATTCGTAAAATCGCTACCTTCGTAAATTCGATAGCGGCTTATTTTTGCCCCCCCCCCCCCCTCCTTAACAGAAAATTTTAAAATTGCATTTTTTTCTGCAAAGTGTCTCTAGGCCCCGACTTCCCTAGCGTTTTAGGGGAAATTAATTAACGTAATAATGTAAACATAAATTTATATCAGTAGCCAGACGTCACACTGTTGAGCGGTAGATATGACCGACCCTTATCACCAAAAAATGAGAAAATCGAGATTCCCGAGTGTCTTCTCTCGAGCGAATAGCCCGACTCCCGTAGCATTTAACGGAAAAATAAAGAAAGTGATAGTTTAAATATGAATTTATATCAATAGTCCGACGTCTTACGATCAAACGAACACCGCTAAACAATAGATATGAACAATCCTTTTCCTAGAAAAATGAAAAATCGAGATTCCGAGTGTCTTCTCTCGAGCGAATAGACCGAATTCCGTAGCATTTAATGGAAAAATAACGCAAGTGATAGTTGAAATATAAATTTATATCAATAGGCAGACCTCTTACGATCAAAAGAACACCGCTAAACAATAGATATGATCAACCTTTGTCCTAAAAAAAAAAAAAAAAAAAAAAAAAAAAAAAAAAAAAAAAAAAAAAAAAAAAAAAAAAAAAAAAAAAAAAAAAAAAAAAACCGAGCTGTCGAGTGCCTTCTCACGAGCGAATAGCCCGATTTGCGTAGCGTTTAATGGAAAAAAAAAGTAGGCATTCCTTACTAGTAAAATGCCCCTGTAAATTATTCACCAAAGAAAGAAGGGATAAGCGGATGTATTTATTCATTGCGCAGTTTTATATAACTTGATGTCAAACATTCCCTCGACAGTCGACGTTGTTGATGAATTGTACGAGAACGTAGATACTAGTAGCGTGCAGACCGGACAGATAGCGCAACTGTACGAACGTTCACAAGATGGCTGATAGATAGCGGCACCGTAGCATATACCGACGTTGTTCCAAAAACGCTATTTTGTGACGTTCTTACCTAAAATCGTCGAGAATTACATGTATAAGTGAATGAAAATAATCACTTTCACAGTCAGTATATGCGGTAAAAATAAATTAGGAGTTACGGGATTACGTAATATGTACACGAACGTCTATTTACTTTCCAAGTTCGACATACTCGGAGACAAATGTTTCTACACTTGGTAAATAGGTAGCGCTATTATCATGCTCACTTGTGAAACGCACGTTTTACGACACGCAGTAACGCATTGTTTAAGCAAATTATGCGCCAAGTTAATTGTTTTAAGTACGTATAGTGTTAACGCAATAAAGAAAAATATCACGCTATTATTTATAGAGTTCGTGTAAAAAAGTAAACTCATTCGGCGTGAGACGAGAGAGAGATAAGACGTCGTGGAACAGCCTAGAAGGAGGCTGTACTATAGTTAAATGAGCATATGCGCATGCGCTGGAACTATGGGTCTATAGTACGACCTCAATATAGATCCTAATACGTCGTAGTTGGAGACAGGCCGGCCGGCTAGGCACAGGCGCCGCCGCGGCGCGGTTTTCAAACTGTCACTGCCACATTTTTTAACGGATTTTCGCCATTGTTGTTTTATTTTTAATATTGTGACTTACCAAGTAATAACTGCAACTCTACAATTCGTATTTTAATGCAGTGAATTTAATACAGTATGTTTTATTCATTGTCAACATAACTCCTTACAATTTTTTTTTGTCGTATAATTTTGTTATTTTTTGAGGGTTCCTGAGATTGTATTCGTAGAATCGCTACCTTCGTTAAATCCAGGGTTCGTAAAATCGGGGGTCTAGTGTATCTAAACGTAAGAATAAATGCTCAACCCAGAAAGTAAAAACTATGAGGCTTTGCTTGGGAAAGCAGGGGAAAAAGACAATCACACAGTAGTGACAGATATTTTATTCAAAACATGAAAATATACGGTTTGGACTAAAAAGTTAAATTAAACATAACTTGCTGGAACCATAGCATTACTGTCTTGAAAAAATTGACCAAGATGGTGAAAACTGTTTTTAACAAAACTGCCAACCAAAAATAATTTTACTCCAAAGATAAAAGAATATTTACCTAAGAACGAAATATCATTTGAAGTGCTTATAATGCACTTGGCTACACAGAAAAATTAAGGCAATTTTCATCTTTTATAAAGCATGCAGATTAGCTAGTGAACTTACATTACACAAACATTTCTATTTTTTAGGTACAGAATGATTCACTCAGTCTAAATTGCATCTTGTATATGTCACAGTAATTTACTTAATGCTTGCAAAGCAAACGTATTTAATGAGGAGCACTGATATGTCTGCCACGAAAGTAACGAATCAGCAGAGACATGCTCAGTGCAAGTGATTGCGCTGGGCAGGCACGAGCATCATCTGTGCTGCGTAGTCTACTCTCTTGTCGCTCTGAGAGTTTGTTGCTCTGTCACAGAGTTAATGATTTTGAAATGTTGTGTGTGTTACAAGGGTGTTGACAGTATTATTTTATGTAACGCATAGTACAGGCCCAATTTAATGAACTGAGGAATAATAAGAACAGTGATTTAACGAAATGATGTTTAGGAACCTTCAAAAATTACAAAAAAATTTATTACATAACTAAACTAAGTATCACTGATAAAATGTAATACAAATTGTAATGTAGATCTATTAAAATACTACCACTGGCCACAGTACATACTTATTTCTCCATAGATAAACTTAAACCATCTGTCTAGAAACAAAAAAAAATTTCTTGAAAACCTTGGCTGCAGGAGTGACTGAGATAAGCACACGTGGCCAAGCGAGCGACGCTGTGTTGCATAACAAGTGCGCACTTAGATTCTCACCTTAGCAGCTGGCGAGTGAATGAGCATCTAGATACCCAGTACCAAAGCGCGGTCAACAACACAAGAACTAAATCACAGATAGTGCTTCACATCTCCCTTAGAATGCACTGCAGTGTAGATTGCTCTATTGATTAATAGGACTACTATTACTGATAGAATGTCGTGGTGTTCAGCGTGATTATTTTCTGTCACGTCCCGTGACAAAGCCAGCGAATTTATAAAAAATATATGTAATTGTATTATTCATATAGACTTTTTACAACACATTTATTACAGTAAACATAAATAAATTTGTTTCTCAGATGTTAAATTAATGCTTAAGTGCAAAGTATATTTAGCGAGCAAACCAACCAGTTTGTTTCAAAAGTGCAGCTGCCTACAAGCTACAATGACAACCGCCATGCGTATTTAATTATTCTACAGTTGTCTCGCACAATTTTAATTAAGTTTTCATTGTAACTTTCTTTAAAAAAATTTTTATGGGAATTTCCTAAATTTTGTGGGTGGAGCGTGCAGAAGAGAAACAGGAAGATTGACAACTTGGCCATGTTAGTCACCAATTCTCACATGCTGATGGCATGCAGGCAGCCTAACTAACTCACCATGTGCACGCTCGCCAAGTGTTCCACTTGAAATTTTTTAAAGTTTTTTACGTATAATTTTTTTCTTTCACGGCTGTGCCTTACCTGTTGACTGTAAATGTGTTTTGTTATTGCTTTGTGCTAACAGACTTTTTGAAAATTTGTACCTTAAATTAAGACGAAACATGCCCAAGGAGTTAACTTTGTTTGGAGGGGAAAGAGAGAGGGGGGGGGGGGTTGAAAAATATGAAGTCAGATTTAACAAAACATTGATTTAGAAGTAAACATTTTTGGGTCCCATGGCATTTCATTAAATCTGGATTCTAACGTGTGTCTTATTTATTTATTTTAGGTTTTACAAACACTTGTTACTTCTAAAACATTACACTTTTAAAAAAATATTAGTTTCTTTGAAGTTACATTCAAGAACTGAACATACCATCGACTTAAGGAAAATTCAAGTTACGTAACAGATTCAAGAACGTAATCCTTGTGTAACTCGACGCCTTACTGCACGCACACATGCACGTGCACACACACATTAATAGAGGAATACAAGCTTATGCATATACAAATTACAACACACGAACAAAATAGACCACAACAAAAGAACAAAATGAAGCCCAACATGTTAGGCAGTCACATGTAAAATGGATTGTATGTCTCTCACGGACAAAACGTTGCGGCTGAGCAGGGACCCTTTTTTGCTTTAATTCAAACAAAAAAAAAAAAGAGTTAGTGATTTGTACATAGTTAAATATGGTAATACAGAAACAAATGCATTCTGATTGTGTATACTAAAAAGGGCACATTTGTCCCGTAAAAAAGGAAACACCTGCTGAGTCACTTTAACTGATTGATGCATTAGTGGTAGTTAATTGTAGAAAATCATACAATGAAATAATGAAGTGATATTTTATAAAACAGTAGATAACGTCTTATGAATGAAACACACTTGAAAATAGTAAAGACTGTTTAGAATTAAGTGAAAACATTTGAGGTCTTTTTCGGGAAATTAATAATCCAAAATCGTCAAAAACGTGCACGGGTCGTCAACAAATTAAAAGCAAAACTACAGCCCAAACCATAAATAAAATTGTAATCCAATCAGAATGGCGTAAGCAGGTCATGAACACTTGACATAATCAATGTAAATGCAATCTGAAACCAAAATAAAAGCCAAAATCAAACAGCAGAAATATTGCAAAACATAACTAAAGACCGAACATCATACCCACGCTATAACTTACTAAAAGATAAGGCAAAGCGATCACGGGACTAGTGGATGAAATGGTGAAGGTTTAGATTATGTGTAACTTGCTTGCTATTGGTTGACTTGTTGCTGTGCTTGCATTACTGTCCTCAAGAGGAATGCTGACTGGCAATACGTTAAGAAAGGAAAAGGGACGGAAGGCAGGGGGTGTACAAGACCATTATTCTGTTATGTTCTATTGCTTTGCATGTTGCGCAGGCAGTCAGCCTCCAGGCGCCATACTTGGCAAGTTGCGGTAGCAGTCTGCCTTCAGGTGCCATACTTTGCGTGTTGCGTAGGCTGTCTGGTTTCAGGCACCATACAATGCATTCATTTCAGTTTATGAGTGATATTTGTCGTTTCTTTTTTGTTTTTCATCTCATGACAAGACAATTACAAGAAGAAACTTAACAAACCACATATCCCATTGTTTGTAATCAGTTTTTATTGCATTGTTTTTTGCATTATCCTTTTTTTTTATTATTTTATAAATTTTTAATTTAATTTATTTTTTGAAGACTTTTTAGCGAATGCTGAAGATGGACTCGTAAATCGCTGCTTCATAAAATCCAGTACTCGTAAAATCGGGATTAAACTGTGTAAACAGTACATTTAATTCATAGTTCAACACTGTCTTATGTGTTGCTTACTTTCAAGTGTATTTCCAACTACAAACAGGTACCTATAATCAACATGTGTAGTAAGATCTAATAAAACTAAAAATTATGGAAGGTAAATTATATATTATAAATTCTTTAAAATAGGTCATTATGTCTTTCCAAGAACATTTTTGTTTCCACCTTTGGCAACCTTACACGAAAAATTTTACATGTGGCAAATCCTTAGAGTAAACAAACAGAAGATATTACAGTAGAGCCTTGATTATCAGCGACTTAATTATCCGATTTGCAGATAATCCAAGATTTTTTATCATTACAGTTATTTTTCCAATAAATAGTTTTTTATTTAATGTACCTGCAGAATACTGTTAACTTCACAATAGCTGGACAAGCTAACATTGAACTATGCACCCTGCATGGACATAAGTTAATATTTAAAGGAAAACGGACATGTTTTCATTTGTTTGTTATATTGGTCTATTTTAATTCGAATGAACTGTCCTCTCCTGCACCCTTTTCCATGTGACTAAAGTGTACATTAAGCGCGACGGGTGGCGGGATAGGGGTGTACAGCATTATCAGGCCATCATCTTGACTGCCAGTTTCTTTATTAGTTCACCCACATGAACATCTACAGATTAACACACATGTTAAGCTGTAGATTTTGTGATGCAGTAGCATTCTTGTAACAGTAGTACATGTCGGAAAAAGCACAAAAAAGAAAGTGAGTTGTATTAGGCCACGACAGAAAAATAAAAATATTAGAAAGTTTCAGTGCAGAGAAAATTTGCAAAAATTGAAAACTTACAGAGTATGAGGTTGGAAACACTAAGGTAGACATCACAAAAAATAATGATAAAATACTCCAATATACAGACAATATCAAGTGGCTTTGCTAAGCGCAAGACGATGAAAGAATCCACCTTCAACAGACTGAACTATTGTTTGTTCGAATGGTTTCAACAAAAAAGGGCAGATGGTGTGCCAATTAGTAGCATAATTCTGTCCCAATAGCTTCAAATTTTTCACAAAAAACTTGGATTGACAGTAAGAATTTGTAGCATCAAGAGGCTGGTTATTAAAAACTTGTCACGGAATAAGAGAACTGACTTTAGAAGGAGAAAAGCTGAGTGGTGATATGATGAAGGTACAAACTTGTTCAAGCACGAATTCTAGCTGATTCTTGATAGACACTGATATTTGGCAGATCAGGTTTATGACGCCAATTAAAGTAGTTTGTATACCTAGCAAAACACTTACATCCTCAGCAGAAAAATCAGTGCCTGTTCACACATCTAGCAAGGAGCATATTACAATGTTGTGCTGTGCAAATGGTAGTGACAGCCGCCTAGGGGGAAGGGGGGCAAAAGGAGCAAATGCCCAGGGGCCCAAACACATGGGGGTGCCCAGGGCAGTGAACTGAAAAATAATTAAATAAAACTTTTACAAAAATTATTTTTTCTTCACATATAATTTGTCTTATGTTTCACATTTTATTGCTTCCTGTGTTATTCAGCAGCAGAACAAATGTTATCTTTGAACGATTCTTGCAATGGGTTGGTATTATGTATAGAACCGATATCATGGACATACGCCATTGCTTGCGAATGTTGCCGTCTTGCAGAAAACATCCACAATAAAACGAAAAACAACAAAAAACAAATAAAGAAAAGTCGAGCATTAGCTGTTGTCAACAAACAAATAACATACATACAGTCCTAGAGAGGGACATAGTCGTAGCCACAAAGTGGAACAGATAAAAAACAAACAACAAAAAAAATTCAAAAAAAAATTAATTCCTAGCTGGAATATAGTTGTGTGATGAAAGACGACACAACAAAAACGAACGAGAATACAGAAAAGAGACTTATGAAAACAGGTAATAGACAGAAAAACATAAGTAGGCATTTTTCCTATATAAGACCCCTGTTTTTTCCAGATGCCACAGTCAGTCTGCTGGAGTTCCTCAGTCTGCACGTGTGCCTGAAGACAGGGAAACAGATCCCAGTTCCCGAAACGTCGCATCTGTTGTCGTCTAAGAAACCTTCTACTTTTTCGTCCGTTTTTCGTCTGTTTTTTTCGTGTTTCGTCGTTGTTTCACACTCATTTCATCTCTCGACTTTTGTGTTGTCTTCGTTGTGTTTTTCTGTCTATTACCTGTTTTCATAAGCCTCTTTTCTGTATTCTCGTTCGTGTTTGTTGTGTCGTCTTTCATCACACGGCTATATTCCAGCTAGGAATTAATTTTTTTGAATTTTTTTTTTTGTTGTTTGTTTTTTATCTGTTCCACTTTGTGGCTACGACTATGTCCCTCGCTAGGACTGTATGTATGTTATTTGTTTGTTGACAACAGCTAATGCTCGACTTTTCTTTGTTGGGTTTTGGTGTTGTTTTTCGTTTTATTGTGGATGTTTTCTGCAAGACGGCAACATTCGCAAGCAATGGCGTATGTCCATGATATCGGTTCTATACAGAACAAATGTTATATTCAGTTTTCATTGGGAGAAGAGGAGGAGGAGAACAAGAAAACAAAAGCGGCATTTGAGATGGTATGGGGCCCGGAAATCATGTCAAAAGCCCTGGAAAGTGGTGATCATAAACTAAAATTGCTGTGTGTAGGCAAAGCAAAAAACCCACAATCATGTAAACGCACAGAAATGAAGCATTTTCCTGTTCATTACCACCACAGCAAATCTGCTTGGATGACTGAAGAAATATTTAAATTGTTGTTTCATTCAAAAGTTGTGCCAGAAGTTACTGAATTTTAGAAATCAAAGAGTTTGCCGGAAAAAAGCTGTGCATTTTTTTTGGACAATGTACCAACACATCTACATGAAAACAAGTTTAGATTGGCAAAGGGAAATATATTTTTTCTTTTATCTGCCGCCAAATGTAACAGCACTTATTCAGTCGATGAGCCAAGACGTAATTGAAACATTTAAAAGACATTATAGACGAGAGCTTTTAAGCCTGCTACTTGAAGAAGACACTGCAATTATTGACTTCTAGAAACATGAATCTAAAAGAAGCAATCTATCTTACAGTAAAAGTATGGGGAATTATGGTAAAATTAAACATCACCCGACCATGGAGGAAGCTTCACTGTGGCATTGAAAACGCAACTGATGTTTTCCAATGTTTTGAAAAGAAGACAAAACGGAACTATTTCTCTAGGCCCTTCACTTCATGAACAGTTTTGCAGTATACGTGAAGAAAACACTGAAGAATAGTTTGACACAGATCTTAAACTTCTGGGTCACCAAATAAAAAGTGATGACGTAATAATGCCAAACATGTCTTCAAGGGTCGCAGATTGACAGCATAAAAGAAGTCGAAGAGGAAGGAGAGGAACTGATCTCCGCCAAATTCGTCACTCTGCAAACGACATTGGAATCAACAGACCACAATATTTGGAACACGATAGCAAATCCTCCAAAATTCTTACTTTGAGAAGAATAAGGTTAAATATAAAACAAAAGTTTAAAAAAATCAAAGCAGAAAAAAGTAACTTTCTTTAAAAAGGTCAATTAAAAAGTGTAAATAAGTATATCAAAGATTACAGTGTACGTCTGTGGACTTAGCAGTTTGTCAGAAAATATGTAATGATGTTTGAGGAAGTGTGGCAACATGCAAGAAAACCAATATCGGCAGACAGGATGGTTTTTGATGTGAGACTGACCTTGGGGCTGGCTGAGGAATGGAGGGAAATGTGGGAGGAGATAAAATGACAACAGTGGCCACAGCAGCAGAAAAAACAGATTATTGCCTACAAATATTCATGACATAATGACCTTCATAGCAAGTGTAATAATATGGGTAACAGTTACACCCCGGACTCTGATAGTTTGGCTTGCAACACGTGAACAATGTTTTGGCGGAAACTAGACACGTCAAACGCTAGAGTATCTTGCTCGACTGGTCCGTTTCCAGTCATGTCATCTTTTCCGAAATGGCAGTGTGACTTGTGACCTAAACTGTATTGCAGTTGTTAAGGTAGCATCGACTTGTGATAGTAGCCACGTGTGCAGCATGGCACTAGGTAAGAAGATAAAATATGATTCGCTCAACCATGATTTTTGCTCCAACTCTTCCCCTGCATTATTGTAGATAATCGAGGTTCTACTGTACATTAATTTTCATACACAGTTGACACCTATGCAAACAAAGATTATAAAAATGTGCATAATACTTATAGATATGATAGTATTTAAATAAAATTTCAATTTTACAGATCTACATGAGGAAGCTCAATTTATGTTAAGTGCTGGAAATATACATGTTATTCTGTTACAGTCATTTATAGGCTCTTATGAAAATTGACGAGAGTAGGGTATGTGACACATGAAATTATGAGCCTTATGTAAAATGCATTAATGGTAAATTTAACTTAAAAGTCACAGAAATGTATTTTAACAACTGAAAACGTATTTTTATGCAATATTATGTGTTTTAAGAGTATTTGTAATATTTTACCGTATTTTTAAAAGACCCAACGTAATTTATTTAAAATGACAATATGGCAATTCTATGCTGAGAACGAATCACTAATTATTATTAAATGGTTTTATCCACAGTTGTAATTACAGTAAATGTAATAATTTTTAATTGCTGATTGTTATTTTATTAATATTTGAGTAATAATTTCACTATATTTTTATTTACTTGCAATACATAACACATTTTCACTGTTTTAATTAAGGATTGGAAAATTTCGTATTTTACTGCAAATAATTTGGTGCCAAACTACTTTTAACAGCTTACGAGTGTTGTAATGATGATTAAGTTGAACTTTTCCAGAACTTAAACTATTTATTTCTTTATTTAGACTTTTTTTTAAGGATAACTATATACCTTTACCCAGAAGTCCTGGGAGAATTAGTCTTTATATTTGAGTAGCCGAGTAATTATTTGGGACATCTAATTGGAACTGATATTTTAACCCTGAGGATAAATTTTAATCATTTGAAGTGCTACTATTTTATTGGTAACTAATAATTTTAACTTCGGAATACGATTTTCAGAACTGTATGATTTTAAATGCTATGTTTTAATTTTAAATTTCAGTCAGTTTCCTCTTATATCAAACCTTTTTCTGATGGTAAAATAAATAGTTTCTGAACTCATAATTATGTTTCAATTGTCTTGTGTGTTCTGTTAATGTGTATGTTCAGGTGTTACTCTCTACGTACCTACACTACCTTAAAACTTAAATACCTAATCACTTTATTCAATATATTTCTTCAGCACAGTACACTATATACCCAGCATAGCTGCTAACTCCTACGATTTTCCCGTACAATGTACGATTTTGTGCCCTATTGTACGGTTGTATGATTCATGTGAATTACTTTATGGTTTTCAAGCTTTTCAATTTTTTTCCCCGTTTGGTTTATTCATATTAAGAAATTTGGTACTGAAGTCTTGTAATTTCGGTACCGAACATGTAAGAAAACTGTACTACCGTAGTTTCGGGAAACAGCGTACTTCATTTATAGCCATTGTACAATATTATTCACTACAGAATACCGTATTATTCACGCATTGTACGAACGTAACCCGAACATTGCCAAACACACCCGATCAATTGTAGTTGTCTTCCTGGCAAAATGGCCGTCGTGACGTGTGCAAACAAAAGTCATGAGACTGTTTTAATTTGAAGTGCTTTACCAGTTTACCGTTTCCGTGTAGCAATTGCTCAAGAACACGCATCAAATCTTGTGAACTGAAGGAAACTATCCTTTAATTCTTATTTTTCCAGCAAATATGGAAGCGCAGGTCGTAGTTGCGTAGGGTTTGTAAACATGGGCTGTGCCCGAATAGTGCCTTGAAGGATCCTTCGCACCCTCGCATCTTTGAAAAGTGCATCATGAAGGATGTGGCCATTTTTTATTTGTGTCCAAATTCTACCGAGGATTCAAGATGCACCCTTCCACACATCCTTGGCTCAAGGATGCATGGCAAGCATCCTTACGTCCTTGCGACAGTCATATGTTTATACACAAATGCACCCTTACTGCGAAGGATGCATTGCTGTAAAGGCCGCGAGGATTCAGGGATCCGAGGATTAATCCTATGAATTCGGAAACAGCCATGGTTATTGCCAAGCTTAAATGTATCATTTTGTTATTGTGGCGGCGTATTTTAGTGTCGGTACTTGTATCGACGTCACACATTTCATAGTTGTAAAACGTAGGAATACTGCAAGTTTCATGTCTGGGAAATACCACTTTGTTGTTTTTACAATTACGTTTTTACATACAGCAATTGCCAAACTGTGCGGATGTTAAAAACTGTTCAAAAATTTTAAGTATGTGGCATTAATATTGTATAAGAGATTACATACTTCCACATCTGCAAGTTCAACGATGCACAAATTATTTCTCAAATCCACAGTATTTGCAGTGTCTGAGAGTTGTGGTTAGATGTGCTAGGTGTGATTAAATTACCTAATTTACACTATGTTTTTCATGAATTTATAGAACTGTGAAAAAAATTTAAAAGCTGGCCTATGTATTGGTGTATTAAAATCTGTAAAGTTTGTAAACTTGCAGAAACCAAAACTACCTATACTATGTTTGTTTAGATTTGTATGAATATTAAAATTAAAACAGTTTTAATGGTGGTACAACAAAGTAAGCCTACAGTAAAATACGTTCAGTAATTTCACTGTTATTGTTTTCTTTATAATAGCCCTAGGGAGGCTGTGTAATCTGAATAGTAGTCAAAATTGTAGCTAATTTTATTAATTATTCAGCATGTTCTAAATTTATTTTGCATACAACATTTTGACATGTTCATAATGTATTATTTTATTTAAAAATTAGCTGAAGTGTTTTAGTTCCATGGTATTTACATATACACAACATGTGAAATGCAGCAACTCGTTTACGCACAAATTTACTCATTTTTAAAATTTTACTATTTCTGAATCCTTGAGGTTCGCAGCTATGCTAAGCATACTATCACTACTATTAATAAGTTTCCACCATCTTTCTTTCTTATTATTCGTTACAGATTGGTTAGCCAAAATTTCAATGTTTTGGTGTTTGAAATTTCACCCGATATAAGTTTTTCCTTTGTACAAAATCGGTCAACTACTATAATTATTATTATATTTAAACATAAATATAATACGAGTAAAGAATTCATCGTGGATGTAGCATTTGACATGTTATTCAGCATGTTGACAATACGTACACTTTTTTTGGTACCTAATCATTTTAAACCCTTGAATAGAGTTATTACAGACGGTTGTCAAATCTTGATGACCGACAAAACCTGGTCACATGACTGAGGTAACCTACCCTATTCGAGCAAATGAATTTTCATAAGCGCCTACAGTCTACTAATAAATTATATGTAGAGGATAAATGTTCATTTCTACTAAATATTTACAGACTCAAAACTCAAAGCAATACACAGGTACACAACGGTCACATAAAATATCTTTGACATAAGCTCAAACATTTTTCAGTTGCCCCAAATTTTAAATCTAGTAATTTATTGTCAGTCAGGCAAAATTAAGTTGACTCACCAGTATAAATGAAAGAAGGTTTAGGAAGTAAAAATAATAAAATCATAAATGCACTTTTTTTTTTTTTTTTACCAAGCCACCTATTTACATGAAATTTAATACCAACTGCTTTCATACCACTGCTTATACCAAAGTTGAATTCTAAATTCTACCAGCCAGATGAGTTTCCTTCGGTCTGTCGATACGATAAATAGACTGAGCCACTGAGAAATAAGCCAGGTACTCTGCCTTCTCAGGTTCAGTGTCAATATGGAAGTGACCACCCTCGCTATGATCGCTATAGCTGTGGAAGTGGCTCAGCCGAAGATCCAATCCCTGCAAAACACTATTTATTAATTCATACAGTTTTCACGTGCAAACTACAATTCCTGCAATTGAAACAGTAATTTTAAGAGCAACCCAAGGGTATGGATTTACCAAACTTTTTTTGCAGCATATTGTATTACAAAGTGAGCCATATCCAACTACATTATAAAACTATCCAACTTTCCTATATTTTGCTGTGTAAAATGATAGCTACCACTGTAGTGATTTGAAGAGAATCCAAAAATGACTTGGAGTGGTTATTCACACAACAAACCAACTCGTGCAACACTGCTGTCATTAGATACACTCTGCTCTGCATAACTTCAGTAAATTTTGACAATTCTGAGACTACTTTGTAAAAGTTGCATAAGTTTGATTCTATTTCAATTGATAACTTTGGTATTAAAATTAACTTGAGGCACAGTAAATTTTATTTTGTATTTGTGACTGTTGAGTAATTATTTTGAACATCAAGTAATGTCCGTCATAATACAAAGTAAAATATCCTGT
Source organism: Medauroidea extradentata (assembly GCA_003012365.1). Taxonomy (NCBI): domain Eukaryota; kingdom Metazoa; phylum Arthropoda; class Insecta; order Phasmatodea; family Phasmatidae; genus Medauroidea; species Medauroidea extradentata. Next base: position 14,892 of record PNEQ01017181.1, on the reverse strand, counting down.
ACTCATTGAAAAGTAGGCACCTCAGGTTAATTTTAAGACCAAAACTATCAACTAACATTGAATCAAACCTCTGCAAAACTTAAAAAATAAATACCCTTAGCTTACAACTGCCAAATTTCAATGAAGTTATGAGAAACTGAGTATAGCAATATTGTAATATGGCTAAGCACAAGACCAAAGTTATCTTACTAAGGTAAAACACATGATATTTCAAATAACAACCCTTAAATTTAAAAAAATTCCTGAATCCAAATACTGCAATTTGACATACCACAATCAGTTCCAAATGAGACTTGAAATACCTATGAAAAGCTGCACATGTGTTTTGTTTTCTTGTTGCTGCCTTTTGCAAAGAAATAAGGGTTAGGATATGAAAGGCATCAGTACTTAGAGAAAGCAATCCCAGTGAATGATGCAACTTACTGACATGTTTTATTTTAAAAGAATGATGATCTGAACCAATTGAAGACATGATTTGTTAGGATTAACAGTAGTGTACAGTACTATACCCTAGAACATACTTAAAAAGATAACGTATATGGCTTAATAGGACAATGGCGGGAAAGGCCTCTAGGCTACTAATTACAATTAAAAAAGAAAGAATTGTGCACAAGTACTCACAGGATGGTTCTCGCAGATAGAAACACACACACCTAGGACGAACACATTTCTCCACAGATGAAGCAGATGTAGTCTGCGAAACGTTGTGACCGCGCATCCGCGGAGAAATGTGTTCGTCCTATGTGTGTGTGTTTCTATCTGCGAGTACCATCCTGTGAGTACTTCTGCACAATTCTTTCTGATTTAATTGTTATAATGCTTAACAGATAGGTGCTGCTAGCCTGCGCTTATCATTGAATACTATCTCCTCTACCTGCTGCTTTGCCTCAAGGCCATGGCAGCATAGCTGGAGAACCAAAGAGAGAGGGTTATCACCACAGATCAACCACCTAACGGAAAGATGAGTAACTCAATTTTTTTTTGTGCTAGTAGTTTCACCTAGCGCTCTAAGTTGTCACTCGTGGAACTAACGAAAAAAAAAAAAAAACAAGCGACACTAGCGCTCCACATGGTGTCTCCATAAATTAATAAAAAAGTAGGGGGTGAGGGAGGAGACCAGTATATTTTTTTTTTAATTTCAAAATTCTGTCGGGACTTTGTTTATTTCAACAATGGGGTGGGTTAGACTTTTAGTTTAAAGTCTTTCTTGAGACTATTATTGTTTTATGTAAATTATAAGTTTTCTTTCGGTACATATCACATACACCTCGGTGGACGATGAACTAGCAAAACATTTAAATATGAATTTTAAATAGTACTTTTTTTGAAGCAAATGATAAGTCTTCTTTCGGTACATATCACACACACCTCAGTGGGCAATGAACTCACAAAACATTTAAATATTTGCGAAAGTTCATACAGATACCACATGTTTCGTGAATTTATGAAAATATTTATGTAGTGTTGCTTTATTTTGTTTTACTAATTTTTCTATTATTTATCTAATATATTCAACATTATGTCAAGCGAAAAAGAAAAAGTGAAGTGTGTTTTTTGTGCTACGGTAAAAACTGAGAAATTACTTATATTTTCGGAAGAGGCAATGGCATACATAATGTCAAAGATTTTAAGGACCGAAAATTCATAACCTAAAATAATACCAGACAAAATTTTTGATTGTGGTTATCATAGTTCTTGTTACAAAACATTTTACGGCTCTGAAAAAAAAAATTTTTCTACAGATGTTACCAAAAAAGTTTCATTACAATCTAGTACTTCTTCATCAATGATTGAACAACCGTCAACATCAACTAATAGCTTTATAGTTGATGAAACAATAATAAATGATTCCCTTGTAGAAAATGTGAATGTTCTTGAGACAAATGAAGTCGTAGAAAAAGATATTGAAGCTGAAGTAGATCAGTCATTGGAGAATCCTGCAGAATCATCAACTGTTCAGACTTCTGATACCGTGGTTGCAGCTAACCTGAATTTTTTTTTGTAATAAAAAAACATTGGTCTACGAATGAGCCATTACGTACTTCAGCAAAAAATCAATTTGAAAAAACTATTTTATCAAAAATTAAGCCAGATACAGATATTTACAATGAAACTTTGACAAAAATACAAAGTGTTCTTTCTTCTGAAATATACTATCACAATATTTGTCGGCTGAATTTCAGAAATCAGCAAAGATCATTAATTAAAAGTCCTGTTCGTACTTCATGGCACATCTCTCGAGAAATACATGCTACTGTATACAGTATAAATAAATCTGCAATTTAATAGAAGAAAATGTCATAAAACGAGGACGTTGTTATTTACTATCATATTTACATAAAGAGAATCTGGATATGTACAAAGAATTGAGTGAAGGCTCAAATGCAAGATCAATATTCACAACAAACTATTTAGAAGAAAAGATCTACAAGAAATTTAATGCCAAAATCCAAATTTTGACATTGAACAAAAAAAAAGTTGTTGCTACTAAAAGCATTTCAAATATTGATGACTCCTTATTTGCGCACTTGAAAGACCAACACACACTGCAAGCTGCTGCTGCTATTTTGCGAGAGGAGATTTTAAGTGTAAAAAAAATTACCTGAATATTTAACTAGTCAACAACTAATAAAAGGTGAATGTTTATCACCACCAATAGTTTCTGAATTTTTTTCATTGATTCTTGGAGGTGTCAACGTCGGAATTGCGACACTTTTCAATGTCATGTGAAATCTCTGACACAGGACATAATTTACATGACTCACAATGGCAACATAAAGACTTTGAAACACACCTGCTTAGGCATAGCTTTAAAAAGTCTTACAAGCAGTCATAAGGTAATTGATATATTAAATTGTTACGGTCATTGTATCGGTTACAGCACTATCGAAGAGCTTGAAACAGAAGCACCGTTTTCATCAGCACCGGAATATGTCAGAGGCGATTAATAGAAATGAAAACCTTTCAACAGGTATGGCATTTGACAGTTACGACCGATTTGTTGAGACCAAGAATGAAAAAGATACTCTCCATAATACAGTTGGAATTATATGTCAAAACATTCAAGAAGATAATGTAGAAGCAGAAGCAGAAGCTGGAGTTATTAGGCTACACATAATAAACGCAGAAGACAATCTTTTGAAACAATCGAGTATGAGTTGCCACAGTGAGTGAAAAAGCTTAAAAAATCTAGTAATATTCAAACTCACAGTGAGGAAGAGGTTAATATAATTTTGCATAAGAGTCTTTACGATCGAATTGACATTATTAGGATACCAAGTCATGTTTTTGGATTGTTAAATACTCCTATGTGAACTGGTTTCAACAGTAAAATAATGACAGATGATTCTCGAAGACAATTAATTTCGTATTTGACTCCGTTCAATGACTCTCACCAACAAGTAACGCAGTTGTTTTGGCAACTATGCACCAATGCATGTCAGTATTGCAAGAGCTAAATCAAGACTACATGCAAGTGACTTACGATTTAGCTTTAAAAATTCAAGCTACGGAAAGTGACACTTTCAAAAAATTATTTATACACCTAGGTGCTTTTCATGTAATGATGTCATATTTTAAGGCAGTCGGAAAAGTCATAAATGATTGCGGTTTAACATATATCATGGTTGACTGTAAAATGCTTGCTAGTGGGTCAGTTTCAAGTTTCATTGAGGGTAAGCATTTCAACCGCCGTAAACCGTAAAAGATTACACCCAATGATGGCTTTAGAACTACAAATAATGCATTTCAGATCTTTTCTAATATCTAAAAATATTCAAATTTCTGAAGATATAGAAGAAGAATTGGAAAGATTACAGAGTTGTCAGACACCTTCATATTTTATTCACAATGAAAGCTTGAAAGAACTTTGTAATGACTATGCTATTTACGAACAACAAACATTACATGGTGATCATGGCAAAACAGCGCAACTTTATTTATTTACATAAAACTTGTTTATTATTATTTACAGCTAAGCAGGAGCATTCGTGTTTGCGACTTCAATTTATACCTTGACATTTTACCAAAAATAACAAATTTATTTTTCGTATTTAACCATCAAAATTATGTGAAATGGACTGATCAATATCATTACAATTTAACGTAAGTTTCCACAACTCATACTGGTTTAGAGTAGACCATCAATGCAGATGCTGCGAGAACACTTACTGGTATCTCACATCTGATTCATTCTATTTCAGCTCGCCAACGGTGGGCGAGAAGTCACGACATCCGCTCAACTATAATCACACACGTGTTGGAAGAATTAGGAATCACCAAGAAGCAAGATGTTTCAGCCGAGTTGCAGCCATTTAACATCCAGAAATGTTGTAAACAACTTAATAGTTTTATAAACTCGTTCAATCAATATGTGAATCCCTTCAGCTTAGCTTTATCACCAGATCAGTTGTTTAACATAGCTTCGGGGAAAGCTGCATCACATGAAGTAGAAGAATTTCTTTTAAATATTGGAAAGATCGGTGATGAGCTACGAACTACTTTTATATTAGAATGTGCATCTGATCCCAGAAGATTTGAAAAAGCCATCAAAAAGACACACAACTTTACGAGTCTACTCGTGAAGAAGAAGTCTGTAAAAATTGGAGGTAAGTAACAAGAGATCAAGTTACAGCGAGATTTATTCGGACGTTTGCTGGTAATTTCTATAGACCACCAAATTGAACTTTTAAAAATTTTATTGTATCCAATAATGCCTGTACCTCTTGCTTAATGTCATCTAGATGGTGGTTTCTGTAAAACTGACAAGTCTGCACTTGTAAAATGTGTAGAACCAAATACTGATCAAAAACTACCACATAATACAGATGTGTTCTTAATTGATGGATTTTTCATCCTTAATTCTATGAAAGAAGTTCCCAAAACATTCGGAAGTATTTCAAAGAAATTTCTACAAATGGCAACAAAATATTCGGCCCGAAGGATTCATATCATCTTTGACCAATATTTGTATCCGTCAATAAAAGATGGTGAAAGGTGTCTAAAACATGATGCATCTTTGATTGAGTACACAATCACTGGGTGCGACCGTCGGATTTTGCGAAAGAATTGAAAAATACAAAATTTAAGGAAGCTCTTGTTGATTTTTTTACAAAGCAGTGGTCTAGTAAGGAAATGAAATCATTTTTGGGTAACCGGCATATTAATTTGAATTTCCGGAACTGTCAGTCGTATGAAGTCGTCGATGATAAGACACAATCGAGTGTTGTTGAAGATTTATGTAATATTTCACAGGAAGAGGCGAATACAAAAATAATCTATCATGCTTGTAGTATCGCAGAACAGTCAAATATTGCAATCAGAGCCTCTGATACCTATATTTTGATTATAATGTTGGGTAATATGGCACGATTTAAAAATTCTCAATCTAATATTTGGATGCTTTATGGAACAGGAAATAATGAAATATACATTAACATAGCTAAAATTTATAGAGCGCTTGGTGAATTGTTATCCGAAAGTTTAATCTGCTTTCATGCATTTACTGGATGTGATTTTAATCCCGCTTTCTTCAATAAAGGAAAGAAAAAACCTTTTACTTTGCTAAAGAAAATATTGGATTTCAACTAGCATTTGCTACTCTTGGTGAAGAAAATTTAACAGAGGACCAGCTACAAGAGCTATTTAACACTATTCAGCATTTCACTTGCCAGCTATATAACGCCAAAAAATCAAATGACGTAGATGATGGAAGGTTCCAACTATTCGTCAGTAGCTATAAAGCCTCAGACGACAATGAAAAATTTAGCAAAAAAAATTCAAAATTTTGATGCAAGCTCAATACCACCATGTAAGAGTGAGCTTTATCAACAACTTTTAAGAGCCCACTATATCTCCTCTATTTGGAAAAATGCTTACAAAAAGCAACCTACATTGGAGTACGGTTGGATTGAGCAGGACAACACATATGTCATTAAATGGTTTGAGGGTTATCAACTTCCAGATTTTGTGTGATTTAATCACCAATGTCCCTGGTAAGTTGATAAAAAAAATCTATTCTTTATCGAACATGTTCAGATTAGTTTAAAATTTACTTCTATTTTACAATTTACATTTTATTTTACAGAGTCCGATTCGATGGATGATGAAGGCGAATCACTTAACGCTAGTGATTACGATGACGAAGTAGAATGAAAAATGATACATTTACGCCGTATATACTCGTGTATAGTGCGCCCTTGTGTATAAAGCGCACCACGATTTTTCCATCAAGTTCCAGGGAAAAAAATTTATGTGCCTTGCTAGACTGTAAAAAATCATGGGAGTAAAAAATCGTGAAGCAGCGCGAGGGAGGCTACCATGGATTTGCTCGGGTGGAAGAGGGAAGGAAACTTGGCTAACAAAGAAAAGAGAGAGGAAAGATGACTCACAGTGGCTAGAGTGTGATGGGCTGAGAGGATGATGGAGAAGGAGGGTAGGGGGGTGGCTTTTGTCCGCAGCTGTCTACAGATAGCCGGCCAAGGTCGCAAGCAGCCTACAGCCGGCTCATGTGCGCCTGGACAACACTCCCCCTTCCACACTGTGCTGTGTCCTGTCCTCTGTTTCCAGCATGCCCTCCCCCCTCCCCCGGCCAGCTCCCCTCCCCACCACCAAGACCACAAAACAAGATAACGTGCCATGACAGCAGAGCAAGCTTGCCTTTTTTTTATTTACTATCGATGCCCTAGCAGAAAGAAAGGCTCAGGAATGCGGCAGGGGGTAGCTACAAGCAGACGACTGTAGGACCCCAACCACCACCCTGCATCGCTTTCCCCCACTCCTAGGTGCAGGGGGGGGGGGAACAGTGTCGTCCTTTTTTATTCCTTTCCTTCCTTCCCTTGGAAAGATGGTTATCACAGAGAAGTCAAAATTAACTTCTCATATAGCTTCCGCCCACCCACAAACTTTCCTGCTACGGCAAACAAAAAAAAAGGGTTTTAGCAGTGATAGTTACAGCAGAAAAGAGGCATGGAGGGGGTAGATAAAAAGAAAAGGAAGTTTAGTAATGATGGGACTCTCTCTTTCTGCCTCCCACGCTTGACACCCGCCGGTTTACAACTCAGCCTTCTCTCCCCACCCCCTTTTTTTTGTCTCGAGGCGTTTTTTTTTTATATTTTCTGTCTATAGTACCTACCCCTGAATTTTTATTAGTTGTTTAGTAATAAAAGTGCACATTATACACGAGTAAATACGGTATATTTTGTAATGCATGCATGATTTTTTTTTTTTTTAATTCATTCAACGCCTTTAAATTTTGTCTTGACTTAATAAAAAGAAAAACAAAATAATGATGTGAATTATTTTTTGCTATCAGCTGAATACCTTAATATTTATGATTTTTCGTAATAAATCTACATTTTTATCATCTAACTTAAGAAGTTCAGTACATAGATTACAAAAAAATATTAATTTCTATAAACACAGTGATACAGTAAATCACAAGTGAATTATATTAACGTAAAACAGCGAACGTAATACATATCCACCCGACCGGATAATAGCTAAAATTTTACTATCTGTATCTGCCATGTAGACGTCTGCCATGATTAATATAAGTTCTTAAGAGTATAAGGAATAAAATATATCAATGGCAGAACTGGTTAATTACTTTCAAAATTTCATTTTAATTTTTATTTTTTTGGCATTTTCAAAATTGTCTGCCTTAATGTTAACCACGCAATAATGATCTGTCATTGTTATTTTCCAACAGTAATAATAGTATATTTTCCGATTTCAAAACGGCAGGCGTGGTCAAATGGATTTAAAATTCACCAAAAATCGATACCTGTCTTACCTGAGCGCCCGTCGTGTCCACCACTTTAGGTTTAGTGAGTCCCCATCTCATGTATGGTAGGCATAAGGGCCTCTATGTACAATAACTCAGGTCTAGTCAAATACATATATGTAGCCACCCGCTGGCTCTTAAACATAGAAAAGAGAAAGTAGGTATAGAAAGACCACAGACTGCACAGCTGCTAATACATTGTTAGCAGCGCTGGGTGACTGCCGACAGAACTAAACACAATTGGCGGGAAATTTAAAAAGCTCCAGTGCAAAAGTAGACCATATACTGTACCATTATATTTAAGGGGTATGGAAAGGTACGATGACTAGCGGACGACTGGATCACTCAACCGTCAATAAAATCTGAACTACTCATCAGAATTCGATGGGATTTTTTTGCCAAGCAGATATTTCATCAGTGGATATTTATTTATATAAAAAATTAAAAACTGTTTTTATACAAATAAGGGCTTGAAACCAAACAATCCACAAAAATGGAAAACTGTAATTTTTATAATTTTTAATATGATGATAAAAAATACTCACGTTTTCATTACAAAATAATTTTAACATCCGTAAACCCAGCACAGAGATTTTCAGGTAACAAAATTATTTTCAAATAAAATAGTTACTGTTTTTGAAATTATGTTACTATAGAAGCCTAGATATTATCAAATTAAAAATTATAAAAATTGCAATTTTTTTTTATTTTTAGTCGATTTTGTGGTTTCAAGCCCGTATTTTTCTAAATACAATTTTATAAATTTTATTTTATCGAAAGTCAAGCATACTACCGCATATTGCTATATAAATAAACATTCACTGAGAAAATATCTACTCGGAAAAATAATGTCATTGAATTTTGATGAGTAGTTCAGATTTTATTGACGTTTGAGTGTTCCAGTCGTCCGCTCGACATCGTACCTTTCCATAACCCTTAAGAGCTACCGATAACTGTGTTAATATTTATAAACGTTTGTACACTACCATTTACACTCATGAATACACGTAAGCGTATAAATACATGTACATATGAGTGTGTTTGTGTGTATTTAACAGGGGTTCTAGACTATTCAAACAATAAATTAATTTTATACATTACCAATGCACCCCCAGTAAAAGAACTAGGTTTCTGGTACTGCTAGTTAATAAAAAATTATTCTCTCTTTTCGTGACTTGAAATTAAAATTTTAAAATATCTTTAGAAGTGTGAACATACACTAAGATGTCTTGCATCCCCACCACTCCCACACTTCTAAAACCACGCCTGGTTATTTATGTTGCCAACAAGAATCACACAAAATTAATGGACACATCTTCAAACACAAATAAATTGACGGGAAAAAAATAAAAATTTTTACTAACAGTTTTTTAAATCACAATTTATTGTTGAATAATACACATAAAACCACATAACAGCCACAAGGTTTGGGATGTAATATTTGTCATACAAATACAATACAGATGAAAGTTACAAACATAAGGATACATAAATTTGAAATTTAGAATTACAAAACTTATTATTCTTAATTTACACAATCAACAGGAACAATTTAATTTACCCAGTATATTACCCAAATTCCTCAACACACCAACAAGTGCTCAACCGATTTCGTTACTAGGGTCCAAAAGTATCCACCCAGAAAATGTTACACACACGAACCTTCAAGTGGCAACAAAAATTGTATCTAACATTAACCGTCATAGTCCTTGCTAAGGTAGGTGCAAAAGAAAAAATATACCGTATTTACTCGTGTATAGCACGCACTTTTATTCCAAAACAACTGATAAAAATTCAGGGGTGCGTACTACACACGGAAAATAGAAAAAAAAATATGTGAAAGAAAGGTCAGTTGTCAGTTGAGGGGTGGCGGCAGGAAGGGGGGAGGAGAAGGTGAAGTTAAAGCCGTAAATTGACGGTGTCAAGAGTAGGAAGCAAAAAAAAAAGCCACAGTCCAATGAGATGGAGGGGGGGAGGAGTAAGAAGCGGAAGTTATAGTCGTAAACCGACGGGTGTCAACTGTGGGAGGCAGAGAGAGAACTTTCTCACGGCCAGGTTCCTCCATCATTACTCCCAGGTTCCTCCATCATTACTCCTCGCTGCTAAAACCCTATCTCATAATAAGCTATCATTCCATGGGGAAAGAAAGAAAGAAAAAGGCAGCATTGTTCTCCTTTTTTCCCCTTCCCCATCCTCCACCCGGGAAAGATATTTGACAGCTGCTGACCAGCTAGCTATCTTTTCATGGGAAAGGAAGGAAGAAAAAAAGTGTCATTCTTTTTTCTCCTTCCCCCACCACCTCAAACACACCAGGAGAGATAAAAAAGGCACCCTTGCTGCTGTCACAGAATGTTATCTTAGGGGTGATGGTATCTCAATAGCTTAGAGGAAGAGGGGGGGGGGACATGCTGGAAGCAGCTGCAAGGCATACACATGCGAGGCGAGGGCTGGCAGATAGCAAGCGACCTTGGCAGAGAGACAAGCCACCCCATCCCTTCTGGCTCGCCCCCACCCTCTCTGCCTTCACACTCTTAACCAGTGTGAACGTTATCTGTCCTCTCTCTTTTACATGTTGCCAGCTACGGTTCCTTTCTTCCCCCTCCTTCTTTGACCACTTCATCATAGCGTCCCTCGTGCTGTTTCACCGTCCCTTGTGCTGTTTCACCGTCCCTCGTGCTGTTTCACCATCCCTCGTGCTGTTTCACCGTCCCTCGTGCTGTTTCACTGCTCGCTTGGCTCATCCTCCTGTGTTTTTTTTTTACATACTAGCAAGGCACTAAAATTTTTTTTTCCCTGTAACTTGTTGCAAAAATCGTGGTGCGCACTATACATGAGGGCGCACTATACACGAGTATATACGGTATACATAGAAAGTAAAATTTTCTGAACTGTCTTCTTGGCAGGTATGAGATAGGTGATGTGCATTTTTAAATATTAAACAGTCATTTGTATCATATTGAAGAAAATTATTAGCCTTTAGGCCTTTTAACTGTATGAGGATTATTATTCCAGATGTAACTTGATTACAAAAAGTTTAAAATGTAGCTACACAGTAAATAAGTTATTTAAATGCCTTCTGGCCCAGTTATACCATTACAGGAGGTCAGCACAGTCATGAGCTGGCTTATTGACATTTATTACTATGAAATATGAATAGCTTTACAAAATGTTCAATTCGATAAATGTGTTGTTCAAAAATATTTTATTTTCATAGAGCATATTAAAATATGTTATTTTCATGGGAGGGTACAAACTGTACAAATGTATTTAATTATCTTACTTCCAAATAAAAATTTGGTAACGCTTTTAACTTTGCATTAATTGACAGATAACAATGAAACTTTGGTAGTCTAATCTCTAAGTGCCATAAATCATTTGCTACATAACAATTTCAAATAAATTAAAAACAATATATTATAATTTTATTTTTTAATTCTGTCCCTAGCAAATTATTTATGGCACGCTAAGTAGTATTTTCGTGCACACTATAATATTGTCAAGTTATTCAGCTTTGAATATGCTGTATTTTCAAACGCTCTTATTGGCTAACACGTTATAACGAAGTAGGACAGGCAATGGCTAGACGCCGCCCGCGTTTCACATTAGTATTGGAAGTTCACTCAAACCGAAGGTACCTACTTGCCGAATACATAACAGTTGATTGTATCAAATGAGCCCTACCAACCACCAGAACATCGGCCAATCACGGGTACTTTGAACACACGTATTGGATAGGATGGCGGGCCATTGCCGACAAAAAGGAACAACATGCACAACAGGCTGTGAAATACACAGGTACATAAATTCTGTACCAATATTTTATAATGTTACCAACATTAAACTGTATGGATCAGTAGTTTTCAGTTTTTTTTTTTTTTTTTTTTTTTTTTTTTTTTTTTTTTTTTTTTTTTTTTTTTTTTTTTTTTTTTTTTTTTTTTTTTTTTTTTTTTTTTTTTTTTTTTTTTCTCCCCCAGCGGCTCTTGACAATGTTAGATTGTTAGGTACAGGTAGGGCCAAGTGGGCCTAGGTCTTACCTAGTTTTGGACATGCCCTTCGAGCAAAGATATAAATTTTTAAGGTGAAATACCTGTATCTATTTGAAACAATGATCTTATTTGTCACTCAACTGTGGTAGAAATATAACATTTTCTGGATCCGTCATTAGCTCAGTTGCATATCTGATCTCTATCTACACTTAACTTAATGTCAGCACATGCCTAACACCTTCACTGCTTTGTGTACCACCAGTGGGTCACAGTATCATTTTTCTATGTTTTTTAGTTAAAAAGTACATACCAAAAATTTCTTTCAACACTGCGCGTGACCCACTGGTGGTGCACGCAGCACCGTGCGCAAATATGTTGTGCTCCACCAGTGGTGCACCCAGCATACCTATTGTTAAGGCATACGAAATGAAGGCCAGCAGTAAAGGTGCTATGAATGCAGGGAATGAAAGGCATTCTGTTTAAAACTATTTTCAGGAAAAATTATTAGCCCTCTTTATTGAAGTTTGTTCATAATTTGAAAGTTAATGAAAATACTGAAAATAAAAAATAAGACACTTTAGAGTTTATCATGCTTAGATTGCAGCATGGAGTATCTTTATCCAAAACACGATAACTGCCATTAGAACTGTCTTCACTTCAGCATGTCGCAACTTTGATCTTAATATGTTTACGTACTGTACACCGTTGAAATGTGCAGTCTATGTTTTTATTTCACTATCTAGACAATTCTTACGGGTTGAAAAAATTCAAAATCAAAATTTTGAGCTTTGGTACTGTTTTTATGCATTCGTAAATATGTATCACGGCACAACAGAAACATTAATAGTAAAAGTGTTCAGAATGTAATGGTGAATAATTTCATAATCTCTGGATACCGAAGAAAAAAATAAGAAGACTGAAAATGTTCACTCTATACTGATAAATTTTTCTGTGCAGATGTTTTCCTTTAGTAAAAAATTTGATCAATGCGTAACCTTGATATTACTGAAGTTAGATGGGAGACCAATGTGAGTGAGTTGTTCAAAATTAAATGAACCTATTTTTAAAAGCAACACTACTGCAATACTTTCAAATGTTCTCTTTTTTTATAGCTGTTTAAAGCGCTGTGTACCATGAGATATGTACATGGAATCTTTTAAAATTTACTAATATTACGTAGACTATGATCAAAATATATATGGTCAATCTTCCTGTTCATGTTTTATTGGGAAGTGAAATTTCACAAAATTTATCTTTGCAATCTAAATTTTATGATACGGTATCGGCAAATGCAAAAGTAGAGGAGTAAAAAAATAATAAATTATATGGCTGCAAAGTAGTGACAATTTGCAGTTAAGGCATAACATTAACGCGAACAAAATAATAAGCGTTGTTCAAAAAATTCGTACTGGCAATAACGTTAGTCGTTGCTTCAATCGGTAAATCATTAAGACTACTATACAAGTAATAACTCATCATTCTCAAACCATTCGTGGGTAAACGTTTCTGGTTTTGATTACTACAATATAGTGTACAAACATTAATGTTCTGTACCTTTCTAGAATCTTACGATCGAATACAAGGCTTGCACTAAGTATTGATGAAAAAGTTACTGTGTAATAATAGTGTTCTCTTGTAAGCAATATGTATTTAAAATTAAGTTCTGTAATCTCTGTCAAAAATTACCTCTAAAATCTTGTTTACCAGTGAAAACCTTCTACCCCTCCTAGGTTTAAGTTTTTGAGTTCTAACCTGTGACAATATGAACTGGTACGTCACATCACACACGTGAGCTGCCGATTCTTGGAAATACTTGAAGTTCCACATTTCTTCCACCATCCGAAGTCTCTTGCGAAAGGAACACGCCTTCTTCTTTAACTTAGCTGCCACTTTGTACCAGTATTTAGATTTTGGGGTAAGCTGATCTTGACATGTCACATTGACACCTTTTAAGAGGCTCCAGCTCTCTTAATTCCTGAAAAAAAAAAAAATTTAAATTACACATCCCTGTACACAGGTTTGACTTTGAATCCTACAGATATCTGCCTTTCAGAGGCTACTTTTTAAACTCCTTTGCAACGTTACAGTAGTGTCTCAGGAATTCATGCCTCGATAGTTTGAGGACTTGTGGCAGATAGTTTTCTGTTTAGTTTTATTTCTACAAAAATGTGTTACTTCTTTAATTTTCTTTTCGCCTAGAAAATGTGTCACACAAATGCTAGTGAGAGTTAGTTTGAAGTCACTACATTCAATATCTCTGTCAGGATATTTATTTCTATGCTTCTTCTGACCCTATCGCTGGAAAGAATCTTCTCGTCCACTCTACAAAAAAATGATCAAAAACCTGGGTTATCAAATTAACTTTTTTAAAACACTGACTGGAGCTGTCAACTTTTGTAAAATGCAGAAAAGTGTACAAGGAGGTAAAATTTTAATGTACAAGACTTGCATAATTCTTATAAAATAATGTTACAAGCTTGTGGGCTAGGTACGTTTGGAGATGGAGGTCTTTGATAAAATAAAGAAAATAAAGCTAACCTAGTTTATTTACAACTGTATATACAAAAAAATCTATATCTATAAAGATTTATCACAATATATGGCAAACAGAAGAAATAACTACTATTTACATAAAGGATAAAAAAATACATCTACACAAGTTCTCTGTATATAGAAAGGTTACTAGTCTCTCACAATGGTGGACCCAAAGAAATAGTACCGATGAATCTTTCTGGCCTAGAATCACCTTCTTCCTACTACTTGCTGCAGTCTCACTCGCTGGATGCCCTTGAACAGTCGTCGCAATCCAATACTTGTCACTATCGCTTCAGATCACACTAGGCACCTGCCAGCAAAACTCTCTCTCTCCTGCTGCAGTTCCCCCTTATATACCCCACCCTCCTTCTTCTCGAATTATCTCGGTGGGTCTCTGTTCTCCAACCTCCTGGAAAGATGTCGCTTCAATGTCAAGCACCACCCAGAGAGATAAAGAGGGAACAGGATCATTCCAGATCACTATATTTTCTCTCGGTTACCCGATACTGGGCGCAGGTGGTTATCATGGAGTAATACAATCCATGCGGCACCCGAGGAGGCCTTTTAGCGCTGCCGCCACTGTATTGT
>PNEQ01017180.1:30000-41490 GCA_003012365.1 Medauroidea extradentata | reverse complement strand
ATACGGCGCTTCACCGTGTGACAAGCTGCACGTATTCCAGCCCTATTTGGATGTGGTGTCAACGCCCCATTGCCAGGAGACTTGGTGTACAAGTGCGCGAGCTGTGTGCGGAAAAATTGTGTTTCCTTGATATTCAGGTGTTTCCAAGTGTTAAAAAAAGAGCCATCATTTGGTTGATCGCAAACTTACTTGACTTTACGTTACACACACCTACGCCTTTCTTCTTACGTGATTTTATCGACAGGCTTCGTGGTGCCAGATGGAAATTGATAACAGATGACTCTTTGACTAGGAACTTCGGACACTACTTGTTTTTCTTTTAAAGAAGCAATACACAGCGTGGTTTTAGGATTATTGCTTCAATGTAAAAAAGAGGACACGTATCAACCTTACCTAACGCATTTCCCTTTGTATCATATGTACTGTATGCAATAAATTACTAAAACAATAAAAAAAAAGTGGTATAGGGGTTAGATGCGCAAAAATCTAAGTGCGGGGAGAGTCATAGAAAGAGTGGATCGAAATTTAGCAACTCCAGTTAGTTTTTTTTTTATTTTCAAAATAACTTCATGTAAGCGTCCTTTATTAAAAAGTTATTTGACAAATAGGTTCAGTGTTATTTATGAAGTACAATGAGCATTTAAATTAATTTTTTTCCTTACTGAAAGTACAACTACAAGGCTATTCCTTGTGATTTTACAAACATATACTTTGAATTTTACTACAAGAACAACCATTCTAGTTTAAGAAGGAATTTCTTCGTCAACTGGGTTTTCAAAGATTTTCCTTTTAATAGTACAACATTTTTACAGTGTATTAGGCCAGCTTCTATTATATATATATATATATATATATATATATATATATATATATATATATATATATATATATATATATATATAGGCCTACACACATTTATACCTCGTTGATAAATTTTCACAACTGCTGCACTTTTCTGTCTGAGAAATGTGTATTATGTTTCATGAAATGACTAGAAGAGTTTTTTTTTTAATTTGTAGGCCTTCAGATTTTTCTTTTTTGCAAATGGAAATAACTGCGCTGGTAACTGGTAATCTGCTTTCGTGCGGCAGAATTCGGTTGTATCTCGCTGAATGTCAATTCTGCACGTTGCTGAGAGATTCCAGCTATGATTTTTGTAATCGGCTTTCTTAGGCGCCAAAATTCCGGCATACGTTGTCAGAAGCAAATACGTGGCATTGGTGAATAAATTAATACCCATGATTACCAAGCGTTTGTTCTCAAACTTTTGCTGTACATTACATCCTGAGCTGCTCGCCGTTAGACTGTTGATAATACAATCACGCAAATTTCCGAGATTTTACTCGTGTTGAAACTTTTGTCATGCAAACGAACAAAGATCAAAATCTTATCGCAGGTGATAATGAAATACTTATTTAAGAGTGAGTGAGAGATTTTGGTCAGCGCTTAACATCGAGGTCTTTAGCGATGCGAGGGTTGACATGAGGTGAGTATGGAGCAGCACCGGAATGAAAGGGCGGGGGAAATGGGAGATCCCCAAGAAAACACGCCGACCAACGGCTTCATTCGGCACGATCCCCATATGCGAATATCCGAGGACCGACCCCGCCGGGAATCGAACCCGGATCGCCTTGGCGGGAGGCGATTGGTCTGATCATTCGGCCACCGCGGCCCCCACTTATTTAAGAGGCAGTGGACCTTAGCTTATTTTTACGTTTCAGGCACGGAAACGGGAAAGGCGATAAGTCGACTGTAACACGTCAGTGAAATACCTCATCGCCTCTTTGCTAAACTAACGTGCTGTGTTGTCGTTGAAAGCCTTCATCAACGGAAGTTCAAGCGACGACCCTGCTATTTTACTTGTGGATAGTATGGGGTAGAGCCTAATGAAGGTATCTATGATTTTATTTACGATTGTGGTTGATATTTTCTCGTCTACAGCAGTGTGAGGAAGTAATTTTTTGCACTTTTGAGGAGCTCGGTATTCGTGTCTTTAATTAGCGGACGGCATTTTAACACCATATAGACACCGTTTGAAGCGTGTTTTCTTTTGGTAGTAAACGCATTGGAAACATTTTTAGTAGTTATACAAAAATTACTTTTTCGTACCACTGCAATTTTTAATATTTTTTATATTCATACGAGAACTGGTTTTGCTGCTAGGTACAGAATAGGAAAATTTATAAATTTATTTTAATTATGTCCGTCCAAGCCAAACACTTAAAGTTTGCTCTCTATTAAAGCTCAAGCGGTAGATCAGTCACTTTAAACCACATGATAAGTATGTAGAAAAACCCGTTAAAACCAAAAGAAAATTACCAAAAGTTAAATAAAACTCGGCCAGAACGATGAGACATAAAACATTATTGAAGTTCTAAACAACTCAGATGTTCTAGAAACGTTAGTAAGACGGGTCTCAGAGGGCGTCACTTCGCCTATGCTTAAGCGAACGTTACGCAAATAGCGTTATAGTAAGCATCTGTGCTGAAAATTTTGCCTCATGATCACTTAAATAAAATCAGGTTGTGGGCGAGCTTGCGAAAAACGTCTAATGCACGGCAAGACGTAACTTCTGAGCAATGACAGTTATTAATTTCCTAGAACTTACGACGATATTTTCGTATACACACTGCAGATAATGCAGAGCAAGTCAATCTAAACAATACCAAGTCACTGAATTTTAAGACTACTTTCCGAAGGATACAGTAGGCTTATTAGATCACCTTCCTATCTGTGTGTCTGTTTGTATGACTGTGTGTGCGTCTGTCCCCCCCCCCCCCCTTAAAAATGTTTGAACCAATGGACCTAAGTTCACCAAACCTTGTACACATATAGTTCTTAGCAACCTGACATGAATTTTATATATTTCGTTAGCGCCCTTTCATATTTTCAAAATGGCGGCATTTAACAGGAATAATATTTTAGAATTTCATCGAACTTCGTAAACAGATACTACATACAATTCTGACAACTGTGTATATTTCGTTCATCCTGTGTTTATATTTCGAAATGGCGGACATTTTTATATTTTTATCGTAGTATATAATATCATAGGAATTATTTTTCAGAATGTCATCAAACTTAGTACACATGTACTAAATAGTCTACTAAGCTGACTTTACTTATATATTTCATTTATCACGTGTTAATATTTTTATAATGGCGACCATTTCATCTTTCTTGCATAATATGACTTATTTGGGGAAATATTTTCCCGAAGTTCATTAATCTCGGCGTGTATATTCTGGTTAGTTATATTTGACTCGACTTTCGTGTATTCTGTTCATCCTTTGGTAACATTTTGAAATCTGCGGCCATTATTTATCGTTGTGATATGAAGACATCTCAATTTTTTTTTCTTAGTATTAATTAAACTGAGTATGGGTAGGTATATTGTTTTTTAAACTGACTTATTTTTTGTTTATTTCGTTTACCGTATGTCTTAAGTAATGTTATTATTCAATTTTCCTGTACGTACGTAAACGATTTTAACCTTCATGGTTAATATTCACTCACTTTGAGGAAAGTAGGCTTATCGGTTATGCTGGTAACTTCTTGTTTCTTTTATAGCTTGTTGAATATAAAGTAACTGTGGAGGCAAGTAAACTTGAATGACAGATGCTTACTATAACGCTATTTGCGTAACGTTCGCTTAAGCATAGGCGAAGTGACGCCCTCTGAGACCCGTCTTACTAACGTTTCTAGAACATCTGAGTTGTTTAGAACTTCAATAATGTTTTATGTCTCATCGTTCTGGCCGAGTTTTATTTAACTTTTGGTAATTTTCTTTTGGTTTTAACGGGTTTTTCTACATACTTATCATGTGGTTTAAAGTGACTGATCTACCGCTTGAGCTTTGATAGAGAGCAAACTTTAAGTGTTTGGCTTGGATGGACATAATTAAAATAAATTTATAAATATTTAGTTAGATATATTTATTTTAATTTCAATAATGTTTAACTTTATTTAATGGTCTGAAGACTAGCTAAAGACTGACACGTTCCATAGTTTATGTTAGACTAGAAAATTTAAACACTCTCCCTCACCCCCATAAATAAATTGCAATTGTTAGCGCGTCACAGTGTTTACTAACACCATTCAGTTTACCAGTTAAATACTTACTATTTAGCTGAAAGATTCTTTATATATATATATATATATATATATATATATATATAATATCCTGAATTTCTTTATAGATATTTACGTAAGTTGTAATTTAAAGCAAAAACCATTTCAATATTTCAACTGGTTTAGGAGGCACTGAGGATTAATTGGAAACACATTTTATTTGTTTTATGTCTTAAGAGTCGGAATATCGAAAAATTCTGAAAATTCTTTTTAGATATCTACGTAAGCATCGTTTTAAAGAACAAATCACCCCAATATCTTAACTGGTTTTAGAGAAATTAAGGATTAATAAAAAACACATTTGTCGGCTTTTCACCCCTTTGAATATAGAATTTTAAAAAAATCCCTTTTTAGTGGGTGACTACTGGCTAAGGGGAAGCTACATTAAAAATTTAATGGTTCTAGATTCAGCTATTTGGGCTGGGCATTGATGAATGAGTCAGTGGGTGACTTATATATACATATTATATTATTTTAATTCTCTCAGTAATTTTAATTTACTTAATTTTTTCCATTTTTAAATATTTTAAGGACGTGGTTGCCAATAGTTATTTTGCTGAGTTTAACAATCTTAATAGTTGTTTAAAGTCAGCATTATTTCTACTTGGAATTCATTTTCATTTCATTTATTTGACAGTTTTAGAATTAAATACTGTAAATTTTTTTCGTGCTTGGGAATTATTTGTGTACTCAATATTGTCTCTTGTCAATGTTTTGTGTCATGATCATTATCTGGAACTACATCCAACTTTTTGTCTGATTCAAACTGGAACACCTACACGGTACCAAGTCGATATACACGCACGTGGTACCACATGTGTAGTACATTACACAGTAAACATAAATAAATATCGTACGAGGATATTCGAGGGCCAGGTTATCCCAACCGAATGCAGAGTTTATGGACGGGAGCTCGTAGGCAATCTGCATACCTCGAAGTATGACATGAAATGAAGCCCTACGATGGATAAGCGCCGGAATGAAAGGGACGTGGTAAATGGGAGATCCCCGAGAAAACCCGCCGGCCAGCGACATGGTCCCGCACGAGATCCAACATGCGAAAATCCGGGGACTAACTGCCGGGGATCGCCTATGTGGAAGGCGAGTGGACCTGACCATTCGGCTGCCGCGGTCCCGTCACTATACACTATAATACAGCCGATTTACTGTTCGCCTTAAGGATGTTCAGGTGGAAAAAAACACATTATTTTATATTCGTACGACGTAGCGTTAGTTCTACATACGTTACTTTTGACTACATTTTTCACTTGTAAGACTTTTTTTTAGTTCTCAAAGTCTTCCCATAGCGGAATGTCAGAGTCAAATATTGTAAGTTACGGGAACATGCTAATAACAAAAAACAACTGACTTACGCGAATGAAATAATTTTCAGTGAAATTAGATCGTATGGGTCATGAGCTTAAATATTTAAAATCACACAATGCAATTCCTTTGAATTTTTTTAAAAAATAAAAATTAATGATATGTTTTTTTATGTATGGGCATTCAAAATACAAGGGGACTTGGTTGTGTGGTTTTAAATATTTTAGCATATGTCCCATACTGTCTAATTTAAGTGTAAATTGTGTCATTCGAGTAAATCAGTTGGTTATTGTTATTGACATACTTACATAGTTTGCAAATTTTGACTTGGACATGCAGCTATGGAAAGACTCTGAGAGCTAAAAATGTTTCACAAGTGGAAGTTGCAGTCACAAGTAACGTTTATAAAACTACTACTATCTCGTATAAATATAAAATTATGCACATTTACCACCTGAACGCCCTTAATTTGACCACACCGTAACACTTATAATAACCAAAAATTATATTTAATTGGGTCCAAAGATGAACATTTATGGAAGGGGTGAAATATTTACACTGGTTTTAAGGGGGAATGTTAGCCAGTATTGTGGTGTTTTCAGTTTTTGAGCCATGACATTTATTCAAATTGTGTTATAAAAATTTTCTCTTCGATAGAGCATAGCGAGGATATATTCTTGGTAAACTGCTCGACGCAAGTAAGAGAATTCAAGATTAGCAATGATTCTGCATGATAAATTAATGAAATAGTCCATTATTATTTACGCCAAGCAGTTTACCAAGAATATATGCTGTGCTTTAAAAGTTGTTGATAATACAATATTAATAAATGCTATAGCTCAAAAACTGGAAATACAATAAAATTGTCTTACACTCCTCCTCTTTGTATGGATGTTTCCATATTTTAAATAGTAAAGATGAATGCAAAATTGCTGAAAAAATAATTTAAGCTGTTCTCGCCGTGAATAGCTTATATTGCAGTGATTTGTAAAGTTACCCAATTTTTCTTGACGTCCTTCTGCTAACCTAGCCAAGCGGGAAACATAAGTTATTCTCGCCAAAATGTCTTCACGTAGTGTTGCTGTAGATAGTGCACTAGTTTATTTATGAGTCTAAAGTTATTGATGCTAACCTAACTGTACGATTCTCGCTTCTGAGGAACGTAAGTAATGGGGCGGCAATGAGGGAGAAATTTTCGCGCGGAGCAAAAGCCACTTTGCCGCTACGGGCAAGATAAGAAATTGAATTGGCGTTTAGGTTCTTCATCGTACTTATTTTGGTAAGAAACTTTAAGCGGTGGCCATGCAATTTTATTGGTGGGAAGTGTGTAGCAATATTCAGTATATGCTCATTTGAAGTAACCATATTTGTGTCCATGTACCGCATTTCTAGATACGCAGTCGTAAAAGTACGTTTTTGACGATGTTGGAGGGTTGTAAAATTGTGTAGCAGCCATCGTGTTTGTGTGTGAGTGCTTTTCAAAATACCACTCCACCTACGTCTGCAGCGTGTTTTCCTTTTATAGGTAAATATATTGAAGGCGAGTTCAATAGTTTCGTAAAAAAACAACCCAACGCTTATAAAAAACCGACCGCTTATTTCAAGCACATAGCGACGAAGTCACAGAATACTTACGAATACAGAAGTGAAAGCAAAACTACTCGTCCGTAATAAGGCAAACAGTAATTTCCTAGTCAGCAGATGCTGACGTGCACTCATAGTTGTGACCTGGGCAATAGGAAACTTTTTACACCACGCAGTAGCCAAATGGACACAATATTAGTGTCTTAACGCTTCTCAGCTAAATAACTGACCGGTTGTGCGTACATCAATTGCGCAGCCACACCATTACGCGTATGCATATTCAGCTGTTTTGTGCCAGGAAGGTGGTTGCCTCAGTTTAAACGTTCGCATTTTTTACTGTGCTCACGAGTAAAAAACTACTATTTTAATGTTCTACGAACATTTGAAATTATTATTTTATTTAATTCTATGGCGCAGTAAGTAAAAATAACAGCATAACTCATAATAATCAATTAGAATAGCTACCAAGAAAATAAAATATTTTTCATTTTGACGTAACACAAACGTCAAAATTGTGCTATTTTGATCTGTATCGAATATTTATTGTATGGCCATCAATCAATCATTTTTACGAAATAAACATTCGGTTCATTCGCACACAATTTTTTTTTTCATTATATTTTTTGAAACCTAAATATTGAAAACAATCCAATTAGTAAACCCTGATTGAAGGTAAAGGAAGTGTCACATTCCATGAAATCACTTCATGGAGTTGCTATATATGAGTGGAAATGGAACTCAGTAATAAATTAATATGTTTTTTTAATTTGCATTACATAATACTGAATTAAAAATATTCGTAGTTGTTTTTGAAATGTACATAACTATTATTTGTCACTGGATTTAGTTAATGTATTACATTTTCAATTACGTCATAAAACAATTCGGCAGAAAGAAAAATTTACTTAAGACAGTCTATCTTGTAGAAATAACTTAAGTTCATTTCTGCTATTAAAAATATTTATACCGTTACTTTTTGTACAATGACGTGCCAAAGTAAAACATTTATTGACATTGGAACTCATTCATGGTGAATAGAAACTTATTTATAGAAATACGGGTGGCGTAAATTACTTAAGGTTTCTATCTACCCCTGAGATTGAAACGCATTGCAGCGAATTCCAGGTAATAATATTTGTGAGAAACATCTTAACGCGGATTACGTTTATACATCTATGAAAGTAAACCACATTTCAAACAACGTTTCTATCAGTTTAAACATTAGGATCGCTTGTTGGAAACACGATTTTCAATGGATGAAAACAGCTTTTTTAAATTGCCGTATCTAGGAAAATTCCTACCGGATCCGAGAAACACAAAAATAGAAATAAGCGCTGGAATTTGAACCATAAGTATCGCAAATAAAATAATATGGCCATCGCTTGAAGTCCCATAGGAAAATGAATAATAGTAACGCTTTGCGCACCAGTTTCGGGGGTTGCGTGCAGAGGCGATCATGCATTACATAGGCCGACCGACGTCACACTTAATGTGCCATCGGTTTTGTACCTCATGTACACCAGCGCAGCTTACCTAGATAAGAACCTTAAGAGGCCGTGTCAGTGTTACAGGCGCATGTATGCAACCCGCACTAACCCCATATAAATCAAGGCTAATTTTACTTTCTCTTAGCAGTCTTCGCACTTTATCAAAGACACAGCCGTTCTTAATAGAGTTGCGTTCTGCAAAATAAAGCATAAGAAACGGTTACATTAGCAACGTGATACAAAAAAAAAAGTTTAGTAAAATTTGTAGCAACCATTCTTTGTACTTGACTTCGGCAAACGCAGCGAAAATAAGAACGACCCTGTCTCTTATAAAACGTGAAGATAATGTTGATATGTGTAATACTCTTATTGCTATAGATAACGTAAAATTAGCCTTAATTTATATGGGGTTAATGCGGGTTGCGTACGTGCGCCTGAAACACCTGACACGACCTCTTAAGGCCGCTGCATACATCAGTTTTCCACGTCATTTTTTATTTTTATATGTGTACCAGATATATTTATCTTATATTAGATATACATGGCGAATAAATGTTGCTTTTATGAAATTTTTTATCTCTCACAGTTTTTGCGTAGTGACTCCTAAACGTCAACATTTGCATTTTACGGTTTGGTGACCACCACTTAAACCAACTGACATAACAAACTGAAAAAAAAATTACGGAGAGTAACCATGTTGTAGGCTACAACTCTCCTTCACAAAACAAAAAATAATATATTGTATTAAAAAATTATTGCTGAAATTTGAAAATAAATTAAAATTTAAAATAATCAATAATTTTTATGGAACACAAAAAAATTTAAATCTATATTGTTGCTAATGGAATTTTTTTAGGTTTCAACATAACTTTCATTATATTCACATATTAAAAATAACGAAGACGTCTCAAGTGCGGAGTTCATTATTTTCTTCATGTTGTCTAGTGTTTGATGTGAATTATTTTAACTCTGTGAATGAATTAATTTTTCAAAAAGGGAAAGTTAAGAAAAAGTATTATTTTATTTCATTGATATGAAGAAATTGTGAATGAAATGCTTTTTTAATTTTATTTTACCCAACACATTTATGTTCCGTAGACTATTATTTTACAACAAATATAAATTAATTGTATTTCTTTTTATGGTAATTAAGGAGCTGGATTCTGCTAATTACTTGGGCTATATATAATTAAATTTGAGATAGTTTTTTATGCGGAGATGGTAAAATAGTACTTTATAATATATCTGTCACAAAATTAACAATTTCAAGCAGCTCAAGCCAATAGGAAAGCTTTAATTTTCATCCTTTCCTTCATCGATTATGATGTCACACAAATACAGTACCAGTGCTAGTCAAAACATTCACATTAAAAGGAATAACTAACTTTGTGTTTTCCGTTTTTCTTCAAAGATGTTCAATTCTACAATTGCCTCCCTGGCCACTCGAAAAAAAGATTTAAAATAGCAAGAAATTAAAATGCGGTGTTAAAATATTACTCCTAAGTAAGTGTTTTTGTTGACGAACTATCGGACAAATTAGTACATAGTGTCCTCGTACTGTATATTAAAAAGTGCCTTTTTGTGTTTTGTTGTATTTGTTTGTGTGTGTGTGTCCTACATGTGTACGCAAATTATTCAAATGCGTTTCAATGTTACGTTTATTGTATAACACTGTATGTGTTTACATGTGTGGAAATTGTCCATGACATGTGCTCATTCGTACGGCTGTAATTAAATAACTAAAATAAATAACTCGGAATAGTGATTTATCTCGGGTAAAGTTGACTACTTACTAAGCTTCAATGTTATATATTCATTTCTGAAGCTTTTCCTTTGTTTCTGGTTGGTCACTATTTGACTGGGCCAGTGCTAGTTCTGCTGTCCTACGACTGGACGCCTGTGATACGTATGTAAACAGCTAAACTGCGCCATAGAACAGTAGCCCAAACATACGACCCACAGGATACTGCACTGATTTGGAGAATTTACTGGCAGATAAGGTTCTTGAGATTTTCCACCGTCTCTGCGTGTTTTGTAGCGGGCGCTCGGAAAGTTTGCATGAACTTCTAAAATACTCACAAATGCGTCATGAAACGATTTTGTTCCGAAAATATTTTTTTCCCATAATTTTGTTTTAATGGCTCGCGTGCGCATCGGCAGCTCTGCTTCACGGTTATTGGCAGAGTGTCATTTTCAGAGGCAATGATTTTTGGTGAAAAGAAATATGCAACATGTTGTTTCAATGCGTCACGTTCACATCTGTAGTTATTGGCAGCGTGCATTCGTATAGAGGCGTCACTCATTTGACTGAGCCAATGAGAATAACGTCACTGCGACAACACCCGTCTGCGATTTGCGGGTAGATCCCAAATATGTTGAGAGTTATAAACAGCCAATCACTGACATTGAAACAGAACTGCTGCTGTGCGCATAAGACATTGAAACCAATTGATGTACAAATATTTTCTCCATAAAGTCATTGGTCGAGTCATGAAACAAGCTGCAGCTACCAACGTTGTCGTCAGAACATACAACTTCTAGTCGGAGATCAAAGAAGCCACTCTAAGGAACATTTAAGTGATTTAACTATTTTTCTGTTTTCCATGTGGTATAATTTTTTTTATTTCTCGAAAATGGGACTAGAATATTTGTGTATAGTTCAACGTAAATCGGCACAAACATAAAAATTATTTTTTGATGCCGAGCAGACGTCGTATTGTCACACGGTTGAATACACGTTTTCGAACGTTCAGGTACGGCACATGCTTCCTTCGGTATCCCGCCGTACGGTAAGTTGATACTTTTAGAAACGAACTGTTGAAAAATAAATACTAGGAATAATTCCGTTATTATCATTCAAGTATGTAAGTTAAGCATATGTAAAAGCAATACAGTGAGATAAATAAATACATTTTTTATTGTTACACGTCTGCAAGTATGAACATTTTTCGTAATAATTATTTTA
>PNEQ01017180.1:0-25000 GCA_003012365.1 Medauroidea extradentata | reverse complement strand
GACTGAAAATTTTACACAGCATAAGCGTCGATTATTTGCCGTAACATGTAACACAAACAGAATTGGTCGTCGTGTATCGTATTGTAGTAAAAAAATAAGAGGGAAAGTTTTTCACAAAAAATGCTGATACAATACAAAATTATTAATTCATTTATGTCATAACGTCCAAATACAGCCTCAAGCTGGTTTACAATCGGTATGGGGTTTTAAAGCTATTAACATTAATGAACAAATATTTATTATGAAAATTACAATACTTTGACACAAACACTGCATGAAACTTATAATTAGGGACCCCTAATTTTCGCGAAAATAATTTTGCCCCACTTTGTTTTAGTGACTTACGTGCACATCTGCAGTTCTACTTCATGGTTATTGGCAGCGTGTATTTGTGAAGTGATGTCTCTCATTTGACATTGCCAATCACAATAACGTTACTACAACTTCACAAGTCTGTGATTTGCCAGTAAAACCCCAAGACACGCCAGAGCTAAGACGTCCAATCACTGATTATTAATCAGAGCTGCAGATGTTCACTGAAACAAAGTGGGGCAAAATTCTTTTCGCGAAAATCAGGGGTCCCTACTTATAATTATAAACATTACAAGGTTTAAAAATATAAATGTAACATTAAGTTAAATAAATAATTACCAAAAGTACAATATTTGAAATAAAACAGACAAATACTAAACAAAACCTAGGAAAAAAGTATAGAGAGAAAAAAATCAAGAAAAATTTTGTTTTAAATTATTTTTTTTTCATGGGCTTTCGTAATCATTATCTATTGAAACTGGTTCTGTAGCAGAAAGGATTTATATTTCTCATTGAAAGTGTTTTGAGAAAGATTTATTAAATCTCCCGGTACGTCATTCCAAGCATTGCTAGCCATATAAGTGAACGAATATTTGTACATTAACTTAAGATTATCGAGACAGTTGAAATAAGTTTTTAATTCGTGTGTTTTGATTACGTACTGAGATAAAATTAATGCGTCTTTCCTATAAACATGTTGTCACCTTGGTACCTATAATTTTTTTCAATTGAGTGGTGAAATTATACAACATTCTATTTTCCATGTTAAGTCATTTAGAGTTGACAAGTGCTTTCGTGACATGATCTCGCTTTTCGAGGTTAAAAGAATATCTTAAACATGTGTTCTGTACCTTCTGTATACGATTTTGTTGCGTTTTACTTATATTAACAAACAAACAGGCACAGATTTGTACGTTATTTTCTCATGACAATTTAAAAATTTCGAATGTTTTAGATCAATTAATGCACCCTTTGATTACTCAACGTTAAAATGTTGTAATAGTTAACGTACGTAGAATTTCTTTGTCTTCAACAGAGAATGAATATAAAGAGCCTGGCCAGAATATTATTTTGCCGACAGCAACGAAATCAAAACGTTTGACGGAAGTGAAACGTCAGGTTATTGTAAATATCTGTTTTGTGGCGGTAATGTTAACAAAGGCATGATGTGTCGTACTGTCGCAAAGAGCTTGTCGTCGCAATGTAAATCCCTCTTTACCCCGAGAAAATAAAACGCCATATGAACCAATGTTTTGTTGCCTTCGTTACCTGTATTGTTCCTACTACAGTATGAACTGTCGAAGGAACAATATTATGTTTTGTAGAATAAACAATTTGGACACATTTTTTTTACTTCCTCAAAATATTCTGTTAGAGTTTCACCTAAACCTCTATGTGCACATTTACGTATTCTACACATTCCTGTTATTGATATCTCTAATTTAAAAGTTACTGTTAATAACAACAAACGCGTTGAAACTAATTCAAGGACAAATAAATCAGAAGCGGACTATCGTGTCGGCTTGTTTGATGTCATCGAACTCGGGCGCTGATTGGCTAATGGCGTCCACCATGTTGTAACAGAGTTTTTATTTAAGCATTGCACGGTAATGTACTTTCCCGTGCTATAAAATCAAATTTTGGTGGGTTTAAAATACAGTTGCAGCAGTTTGAATATTATCTACTAATAGTGGCAACGCTTGAAATCTGTAATATACAAATTTGCGAGAGATATGTGACCACACCCTGGACTATAAATTTCGTAGTAGCATGTCTTAACAGATACAGGCCACACGAATGTATTTTCACAAGAGACGTGACATTAAAAAAATACTGAAACTAAATACCTTATGGAATACAAAGGAAGTGAGAAACAAAAACTCTCTTCTTAACTTCCCTCAAAACAATTAAGTGTTGAACAATAGGTAGTATCACAAGGCTTATTATTATTCTGTCAAGGTAAAGAGCTTAAATCATTTGTAAATGCTTGTAGATGATTACAAGTCTTCTTGCGCAAACGTAAAATTTACTACACAAAGTCAACACAAGCCCGCAATGATACACAAAAACACGCTTTCGCTAGGCGCGCACAAGCCGTATAGGCCGTTCACTATTAACTGAACACTCAGCAGAACTTGTAATTAATTTAAAATATGTTTTGTTGAGCCAATATATGTTAACTTTTGATACTGTCGAAACGTTTACAGTGGATTTTAGTTACATGGAAGTTTCAATATAAAAAATAGTAAAGATGGCTGCAAGACGGCTGAAAGAAAACTTAATGCAGTGCTCACTTTATCGTGAACGGACTATACAAAGGCATTTAGAACATGGCGCCCGACGAAAACAAGCAGACCGCCGTGTTCGCGAAAAGTCTATGAAGTTCCTTTATGGTGTCCTTGTTTATTGTGTGGTATTTGTTCACGGTGATTAATCTATTGAGTAAACTCTTAAGGGCATGGGCCCCGAGTTTCTTTGCATTTAATGTCAATTATTTTTTAAAACATAAATGGGAGCCGATATCGTAAAATCGCTTCGTAACTTTATTATGGCTGATTTAAACTGCATACTCTAATTTTGTCGAGTCAGAAGACTGCTAAATAGTTGCTAATTTGTGAATTAACGAAATTTACTTTTAATTGATAAATTAGCTATACTCATCATACAGTTTGTCTTGAAAAATTCCATTGTATAGTAAAACCAATTTGCAACAAAGTTACAAAGCAATTTTACGATATTGACTCTCGTATGGATTTAATAAAATAATTCTCTCGAAAGCCGAGAAACTCGGGTCCAAGCCCTTAAGATGAGTCAATGACTTACGCATGGATGGCGTTGCAGCGGGTCACGCGTATTCTTTTTTACGCGAAACCATTTAATTTATTCATATTACGTTTATATGTGAAAAGAACACACACTTGCAACTATGCTTCTATGTTTTAAAAAATTCAGCACGTTTTTTTTAGAAACATAATTTTCGGGCCTCTCAAAATTGCTAAAAAAAAAACACGAGTTTTTTGACTGCTGTAGCTCCGAAAATATTTCCTGAATTCGTGAAGTACAAAGCTAGAGGCATGCGTTGACCTTAACTCACACTATTCAAAAGTAAAAAGTTGTAGTCACCACTCAAAGTCCTGTAGGAAAAAGACTACAAGGAATATAGGTGATGTGTTTCTCGCCAAGCGTGGGATATTGGCTCCTATAGTGCGCTGGTATCGGTAATGTTCCACATTTGTGCTGGCGCATATTGCGAGAACTTGGTCGGCAATGTTCGGTCTTGCACTCGAAGTTCTATCCATAAGCGCCCGCGTAACTTTAACCTCTTGACAACACCAGTGCTACAAGCTGCATATAGTTGACTATCCTAGGTGGTTGAAGTGACCATCTACGTGGGCGCGAAAGCTCACGAGAGCAGAGTATGCAAGCCAGACAGAATTTCAGTTTAGCGGTTTGAAACGTAACTCGAGTGAAGTTAAGGCTTACACGTAATCGAATGTTCACCTTACAGACATTTGATGAGCTTCTTACTTAGGGAAAGAGGCGATTAGCACACGAGAGTTGCTATTTGGAGCTATGCAATGAAACATTAAAAAGCCTACGAGGTAATATTTTGAATAAAAAATAGTACAAAAAAAGTTGTAAATTCATTAATTTTTTAAAAATATAAATAAAGTTCGCGGGATTTTTTCAAGTGTTTTATTACGTATTCCATAGTATGTAATTTCACTGTGAATTATTTCACGTACGTAGGTCAATTGGTTTTCACTATTTGCATGGCAGCAGAACATACAAATTTTGACTTTAACGCACTGTTTTGAGAAAACTACGCCAGCTAAAATTGTTTCGTAAGAGGAAACTGCACTGACAAGTATCGTATGCAAAACTAACACTATTTCATATAAATATAGAATTAGAACTTTATCGCACTTGAACACCCTTAATGGAGAATGTTAGTCAATTTTATAGTAATTTCAGTTTTTAAGTTATAACACTTATTCAGATTGTATTATGAAAACTTTCTCTTCGACAAAGCATAGGCTAAACTCCTTGACATAAGTAATAATGGGATCTTTCACTATTTTGTCATGTAGAATCACTGCAAGAGAATTTTTGAAAGTTAACCTGCGATCGTCTTGTGATGATTCTGCATGACGAATTAACGAATTATTCCATTATTATTTATTTAAAACAATTTACCAAGAATTTATCCTATGATTTGTCGAATGAAACATTTCAACAATAAAATTTTAATACATGTTATGGCTGAAAGCTGGATATACAATAAAATTGTCCAGCACTCCCCCTTAAAGGGCCGTTATTTCCTCTCATCTCATCTCAGTAGGTTGGCAGCTCTGCACGTGGAGCCACGGAATAACGACGCTGTCTGACGTGCTGCTGCATGTCAGCCCGGGGATATGACGGGCGGTCGCTCCACCCTTCACCCCTCGCCATGAAACCCCTCTAAGTTACCTTTCCTGCTAACCCCTGACCCTGACAGCAACCGCACCGCCCTCCCCACCCCCTCGACAAATGCGGCTGAACGCTCCAGAAAGACTGCACACGTCCGGTTACAAGCCCGCCAGACCCCGGGGCCTAAACCACGACTTCTTTGTAGAATTATTTCCCTCGTCGAACCCTGTGCGCTTGATGAATTTTCCAACACGCACACACCGTCTATTTCTCTCTGACCAGAAATTTCCTGCAGCAACACGCTAACTTATATGTTAACGTTTATAAAAAAAAAAAAAAAAAAAAAAAAAAAAAAAAAAAAAAAAAAAAAAAAAAAAAAAAAAAAAAAAAAAAAAAAAAAAAAAAAATTCTCAGAGTTTTGAAGTTTTTCCACAACTTATTTTTAGTTTGCATGATTGGACATCTGATAAAACTATAAAATTTGAATTTTTTTCATTTTTTAAACATAGTATATCCCCACATGGCTATACCAACATATCTCAAAATACGTAATTTTGAGATACTTCTATTTGTACATACGTACACGCCTTCAAATTTTTGGATAATGTCAGTATAATGTAAACACAACACAAAATATGTTGGTGTTGCACAGAAATACATTAATAATTAGTCTTGCACTAATTATTAATGTTAATTGGCGAACATGTTCAAAAGGAATTTTATTTATTTTATATTTTGAATGCTTTTTTTGTTTATGTTCGTACTGCATCAGGTGGAGAAAACTATACTGTATTTCATTATATACATAACTAAAGAACGCTGACTTTTGAGTTATGTTGGTATTATATTGGGGGTGTTTTATATATATATATATATATATATTATATATTAGCAGTCCCCCACGACTTTGCTCGCGATTATTATTCATAACTGGTGATATTTACTTTAACTCAAAATCCTCTTTGTGTACAAGATTGATACTTCAGTCATCAAGTGTCAAAATGTCCAAGCTGCTAGTTGAACTATAAATCTGCAGCAGGATATGTAGCTATAGCTGTCCACGCGAAAAGCAGTCTACGACTTCGCCTGGGCCTTTTTTTAAGCTCTGCAAATGTTATGTTGTGGGGTTATTACAGGTACCTAAAGGTAAGTGGTTAATCGAGTGAAAAACGTCTGATTTACCCTGTGCATAACCAATAGTGAGGGTGCCTATATTTAAAAAAATATTTACTTGAAGTTTAATGCCATTAGAAAGTTTTGGTGGGAAAAGGTTTTGCGAAAACGCATTAAGTACCCCAACCTTGAGATTAGTGAGATGATTTATGTAAGCTGATATTGTCGAGGAACCTAAGTGGAAAGTCAACTGCATAATTCATTTTACCCCTTTCAAACGGCTGCATGTAAATTGCACTAATTCGATCTGCCTTGTAGTTTTTGTGTGTCAGAATTAAACGTTCGCATTCAGCATTTAACGGAATTCGAGCCAAGAACTTCCCGGAATGTAGACCAGAACGTCGAAATAATTCATGAAAATAAAATTTAATTAAAAAAATAAAATATTCATATCCTGGTCTCATAGGGCAACCGGGCTCCTGTTGCATATGTGAAGATGTGGTGAGGAGCAATGCCAGGTAGTTAGGCAATATGACCTGCTTTTCGCAGCGCAGTGCATAATATGACGGGGGTGGTTGTCACAAACTATTGCAAGATTGCATAATCCCGCACATGTTCTTGATGTGTTACATATGTAAATTATTCTATTTAAAATTTGATTTGGGTTCACCGAAAAAAAAATCTCGTTTATATCTTATGTTGTAAAATTTTATAACTGTGTACGCTAAGAGTCTATGTTTTTTCCAAGCATTCTCTCGATGAGAATCAATTAACAATGTTTTTCGATCTGAAGGAGCACCACCAAATAAACTTTCACACAGTACATCCACCCAACCAACCATTCATCCAACCATAAGATCATTCATACTAAAAACCATCTATCCATACATCCATCTGCTTATTCATCTATCCATGCACACGCCCGACCGTACATACATCCTTCCAATCAGCCATCCATTCATCTGTTTGTCCATCCACCAGTCCCTACATCCAGACATCTATTCATTCATCCGTCCACACATCACTTAGACCTACTCATCCATTCACCCACTTATCCAATTATCCATCCACCCTACCACCCACCCAACCATTCATCCATCCACCTGCCCATTTACTCACTCATCCGTAAATCCACCTGCCCATATATAAGTTCAATCATCCATCTGTCCATCCGTTCAGCCTTCCACAAATACATATAAAACAACACTGTTACAAGTTGCAAGGTTTGATTAGAATTGAGGAGTTATTCAAGTTTAATAAAAGTTCTAAACATGTGCCTAACCTATTTTCCAAAATATTTCAAACTTATGAAACTGATCTATAAAGAACCACACACAATCAAATTAACGTTTCGTTGCATGTCTGTCCACAATATTTAGATATCTCGATAGGTTACTGTAGAGAAGAAATTATGTATACGTTACTTCTCGCTGCTAGTACTTGTTTTTCGGGTCGTCTGCATTGAAAGTTTACAAACTTCGTTTTATTAGTAATGATCAACTTCTCTTTTAAAGTAAAAAAAAATAACTAACATAAATTTTAAATACTTACGTAAGCATCACTCAGACGCGAACAACACCTCAATATCTCAACTGGTTAGATAGATATCATGGGTCGATGGAAAACAAATTTTGTGCGTTTTCACCCTCTTGGGTGTCGAATTTCGAAATAGTATTTTAAATTCGCGTCTTTGACATTTGTATAAGTAACCAATTGATGTGCAAATCACGACGCTAGCCCGTTCAGTCGAATCAAAATCGATTATTAATTAAATAACACACATGACTACTGCACAGTACTGAGGGTTCGAATTTCGAAATATCTTAAAAATACTTTGCGATAGTTTCTGTAATAATCATCCTGAAGCAAAAATTAAATGTATATCTCGACGGGTTGGATAGATGTCGAGGATTTATCTAGAACACATTCAAGGTCTTTTCACCTCTTAAGATAGTGAATTTCGATTAATCCTTGAATCACGTTTTAGAATACTTTACTGGTGTCTCTTGAACGTGAAAAACACGACAATAGCCTGCTGGGTTCAAGATCTATCGACGATTAATTGAAAACAGTTATCACCATGTTTCACCCCTTTCACCTCCTTAGGCGGCGAATTTCAATATTCCTGAAATAACTTTTCAGGTATTTGAGTAAGCATCAATCTCAAACAAAAATCACGTCGCTATATAAAAATCAATAGGATAGATATATATCGATTGTAAATCGAAAACGCATTTTACCATTTTTTAACAGCTTTAGGGTTGAGTATGGAAAATATATTTAAATGGTACTTGTGATATCTACAAAAGCAGGCATTTAAAGCAAAGGGCACTTCGATATCTCGTATTTTCACCCCCTTAATTAATGAATTTAGAAACATCTAGGAGTGCAGTCATAGACATTTGTGTACGTAACCATGATAGTAAAAGTCACGACGATTGCCAAATGTGTTTCAAAGATATAGACGATTCATAAAAAACACGTTTTGCCCCTTTTTACTACTTGGAGGTCGAATTAAAAAATCCTAAAACAGCTTTTTGAGTATTTACATAAGCAATATTTTGAAGTGAATACCAACACTTTATACCAAAGGATTCGATAGATATAGATGAAAACACATTTAAGGTCATTTCACCCCCCCCCTTTAAATGTTGAATTTCGAAAAATCCTTAAATTGGCCTATTAAAGTAAAAATCACGATGATAGGCCGTCGGGTTCGAGCTCTATCGACGTTCCTTCGGAAATACATTTCACCCTTTTTCACTTCCTTAGAGGTCGAATTTCGAAAACATTCTTCTTAGTACTCTCCTACGTCCTGAGGGCAAAACACATAAAAATTTCACGATTCTAGGTTGAGTGGTTTAGACTGCAGTTTGATATGTCAGTCAGTCAGTCATTGTTCATATATTTATTCGCTAGCTGGCCGGCTACGGCTTTTCTCGCGTGAAATTATGTAATGAAAACAGTAACTCTGGATAAATAAGGCATTTAACAGCTAGCGTACTCAATAACAGTGAACTATAAATTGTCTTAGCTCAGTGTAAATAGCGTGCGCAATGTGCTCGTATGTCATAGTAATTACCATTGCAAAGTCTTGCACGGGATACGAATCCGTAACCCCACCCCACCCTGAGTGAATGCTTAAAGGCAGGCCGTGATAATTCTTTTGTATGTACAGACTACAGTCCAAAGATGTTTTATTTATGAGTAGGTTGGCAAAAAGAAACAACTGTTGGATTATTTCTCCGTGGTCATTGTCTTTTTTCGGGAGACTGTAACATTTTACTGCTTTTCACATCCTTAATTTTCGAATTTCATAAAACCCTGAATTTTATTTGTAGATATTTATATAAGCTTCATTGTTATCAAAAAATCGTATCGATATCTCAACGGGTATAAGCGGTACAGAAGATTATTTGAAAACACATTTTATTTATTTAACAGCTTTCAAGGACGAACTTCGAGAAATCAAAAAATTACTTTTTTTATATTTATGTAAGATTTATTTTAGAGCATAAACCATTTCAGTACTTCCACTGCTTTAGGAGATAAGTGGGATTAATATTAAAAACAAGTTTTATTTTTAATTTCAAAAAATTCTAAAAACACTTTTTAGATTTTTACTTAAGAATCATTTTAAAGAAAATATCACCTCACTTTCTGAAATGGTTTAGGAGAAACCACAAATTATTGAAAAACACATTACGGATCTTCACCACCTCAGTTTTCGAATTTCGCAAAATCGAAAATTTCGTTAACACATATTTTATTAACAGTTTTCAAGGAAGAATTTCGAAGAATCCTGCTTAATTGATATTTACGTAAGATTTATTTTTGAGCAAAAAACATTTCAATATTTCCACTGGTTTAGGAGATAGGTGGGATTTATTAAAATCACGTTTTATTTTTTTACAGCTTTCAAAGACGAATTTTGAAAAAATTCTAAACACATTTTTAGATATTTACTTAAGCACCATTTTAAAGAAAATACCACCTCGCTATCTGAAATAGTTCAAGAGAAATCACGGATTAATGAAAATAATATATTACGGCTTTTCACCCCCTTAATTTTCGAATTTCGCAAAATCGAAAAATTCTCAAATATGCACTTCTTTGGGCAATATTTTTAAGTTAAAAAAATTATGGTAGCTTTGCCGGTTAATGAGATATCAAGGATTCTTTGAAAACACATTTCACCCGTTTCCACCCCCTTAGTTATCGAATTTCGAGAAATTCGTTCTTAATGGGTGCCTACGGGGCAAGAGGAAGTATCCCTTAAAATTTCATGGTTCTAGGTCCAGCGGTTTGGGCTGTGCGTTGATGAGTGAGTGTGTCAGGGTACTTCATTATGTATATAATACACACATACACACACACACGTGGAAAATACCTCGAATCGCAGATGTACAGAGAATAAATTTGAAATGAGTGCTGACTGACAGACAAGGAAGCAAACTAAAGCCATCAGCCACCTGGCGTGAAATCTCGAAACTATTATCATTGTGAACTCTAGTATACCAGTACTTCTAACCTAGCAATTTCCTTAGTTCATGCATGTTGCTTCCCCATCCTCTCTCCTAGGTTAGATGAGCTGTTGTTCATTCATCTTCCTCCAGTACCACAAGCCAGATATTTTGGTAGGTTCCTGAATGTTTAATTTTACGCCTTGTTTTCTATAAGTATGACTATAAGCTTAAAGGCAGGAATATACACAGTGAAATCGTTCGTAATGATATAAAAAAACATGGTGTTATTCACCTGTAAGTGACGTACTCACCAATTTTACATCTAAATTAAATGTCAAAAATGTTTGGCATCCTGACTATCAGGCCGCAAGAAAAAAAAAACTGCACACATTTAGATTACGAAACTTTTTAAAGTGTTACTCTATACCTAAGCATCTCACAAAAATGTAAATAACAGCAAACTTTTTGTACTTCGGCAATAATGCAATTTTTTTTATTATTATTGACTGTCAAGTAAAAAGTAGCATTTTGCAAGCGGGAGCTTATATAACAAACTTCCGTGGAAATATAAACGATGAAAAACAAGAAGTAGTTAGAAAATGCAAACGACAAAGAACTTCATTGACGGTT
Source organism: Medauroidea extradentata (assembly GCA_003012365.1). Classification (NCBI taxonomy): domain Eukaryota; kingdom Metazoa; phylum Arthropoda; class Insecta; order Phasmatodea; family Phasmatidae; genus Medauroidea; species Medauroidea extradentata. The sequence goes on along the minus strand of PNEQ01017180.1, from coordinate 14,069 downwards.
ATCCTCTTCAGTCCCGCATTAATTTATAGCTTCAGGTGTTTTACTCGAGAGGGTTTAAACAGGTATACACTGCGTCTGTGTTCTTTCGTTATCGCAACCAATAAGATGCTGGTTAAGTTATCCGTAATCGACACATGAACATTTCATCACGAAAAGCAGAAGCAAGGTGTACGGATGTGTTCTACACAGAGGAGAAACTTGACGACACTAAACAGAGGGACTATATTTATACAGCACCTGACATGTATAAACTCTCTGATCAAAGCATAACCTATACCAGGGGTTGGCCACACTGCCTATGGAAATGTGTGGGTGCAACGTTAAACAATCGCAATGGTTCGTAATAATGATGCCGCTGGTCCACGCAAATATATAGTTAATCAATTTTGTTAGTTACATACTTAGAGTACCTCTATCGTTACACAGCTTATATTGATTCTTTTTTAATATTTACAAGTGCATCAACCATTGATAAAAGTGTCCATAAAACAGAGCCATGATTGAGATTAATTCTTCAACAGGTTGGAATTATCAATGTTAAAAGTTTGAAACAGGGACAATTTCTGCCGCTTGAGCGCTGGCGTCGGTAGAATGTGTAAACTGACCAATCACAGAGCTTTCATGAATTTTAAGTTGCATGAAGCTGATAATTTAAAAGCCAAAATAGTTTTGTTATTACTTTAAAATTTCATTAAATTACTACTCTCTTTACAACATCTAGTTAAAATTAATCCTACTATGGTTTCGTATTTTGCTAGGCACGTTAGCGATTGCAGCGCAACTAGCGGCAGAGTTTTTTCCTTCGCCAAACTCTCCCGTAAGAAAACACATTTTCATTACAACCTGTATTAGAATTTATCTTAGCCATAATGTGACGCCTGAAACAGCGGCATCAACTACGTCACAACAATCCATTTCTTGACCGTTCTTACCTCCACGTTCTGTACAATACATACTCACACGAAAACTGTTAATACATTACAAGGATCAACTGTACGAGAAAAAAAATCTTCCATTTTTTCGTTTTCTTCAATTTTATTACAATAGTTTAGGGAGCGCTTGATATACGTTTGTAGATTTTCGATATATATGATAATTGAAAACATAGTACCTGACCAACGAGTTTGTTTTTAACACCAGTTAATACGATTATAAGACTCGCATATAGGCTAAATGGCCATGATTCGAACAAAAAAACGTGGTTAACACACTGAGGACTACGCCCGGGAAACCTAAATAAATAACTCAGCATATGTTTTTGGGTACTTTTGAGAAATATATTAAATCAGTTTTATTGCCTTGCCACTATTTCGCTGGTTGTACTAATAAAACAGACCAATAGCAACAAGTTCTGCAGTAGAAAATATTTAAAACTTTACTAAAACATATGATGGCATCTAAGTTCTATTAGAGTGAGTGAGTAATTTTGGTCAGCGCTTAACATCGAAATTTTCAGCGCTGATGAAGTGTGACATAAGGTAAGCATGGAGCGGCACCGGAATGAAAGGGCGGGGGAAACGGGAGATCCCCGAGAAAACCCGCCGACCAACGGCATCGTCCGGCACTATTCCTAACATAAGAAAATCCGGGGAACGACCTCGCCGGGAATCGAACCCGGATCGCCTTGTTGGGAGGCGAGAGGTCTGACCCTTGGACCACCGCGGCGCCAAGTTCTGTTAGACATGTACGTATATTTTGTTTGGGTTATGTCAGCGCGTACATCCGTTGGCTGACGATGATTCAATAACAAATATCGTGTAATAGAAGGTGCGGTTCCTGTGTGGTGCTCGCAAACAGGACGGTTTTTTGATTCGGAGCACAGATACCATTATGCCTGGTATATCCGCAGGAATGGGTGGTGTATAGGTGAAACTCTTCAAACTGGTGTTTAAGTTGGTCATCTGGGTGAATGTATTCTGTGCGTTCCAGGCCTAGAAGTTTGGCAGCAGTAAGGACGAGGCAGCACGTACTTTATGCCTTCCCCTAGCCTCTATGCGCAAACCATTGAACTGGTGTGCAGTCTACTCATCAACATCTCGCTTCTGCAAGCCATTCACTGGTCACCCTATAATTTTATGACGTAATACTAAATGTAAAAGAGTACTGTACGCACGTATGCTTTTAAAAATATACGCGTCAATAGTTTCATATCTAAATGGGACCGCAAAAACACAAAGTTTCACAATTTTCGGCCGCTAGAAAATATGATTTAATGGGGAGAGCCAGATGCTAAATTTTATTTATCGATTTTCTGCAATAACTTGTTTTAAAAGTTTTTTTGTTAACTGTGGCAATGTTGAAGCATAGAAGATATTCGTGATAAATTTTGGAGATCATAATAGTTTGGTGGAAATAATTATGCATCATTTTCTTTCAGTGCATCACATTCACATCGTCCGCTTCGCTTCTTAGTTACTGGTAGCGTTTGGGCGTCACTGTGCCAATGAGAATAACATCACTGCGACAACACACGTATGCGATTGGCGGGTAGATCTCAAATACGTTAAGAGTTGAAAACATCCAATCACTGGCCATGAAGCCGAGCTGCAGATGTGCACGTGAGACACTGAAACAAAATGTTCCATTATTCTTTTCACCAAAAATCACTGCCTCTAATAATAGTGTAATATGTTCATCTTCTATTGGACTTGTAATCACTCTTGAAATTCAACGTAAATTCTCTTCCAGTGATTCTGCACCACAAATTAATGGATGATTCCATTATTTTTTACGTCATGCAGTTTATCAAGACTTGTCAAAGAGAACATTTTGGTAACATAACTTGAATAAATGTTATGGCTCGAAAACAAAAATACAAAAAAAAAATTATCTAACATTCGCCCTTAATATGCAGTTTTTGACGTGAAATTGACAGCTATATACACGTGTAGCGTACTTTGAATGGAATTGCTAAGTAGATATCACGCATGTGCGTTGAGTATGTTTAGGAAAATCTAGTACCGACTGAAACTCTGCACGTTGCACGGCGGTCTTGACACGCGGCTACCTTAAGGAGTGAGTTCACACGAAAATTTATCTGCATTAAAACTTTTTGTGTGTGTACGAGATATAGATTGTTTTGTAGACATACACTGTGACTACTTTTTACAGTACTGAGAACTTTATAGGTTTATAGTTTTGTATAATTGCATCTTAAAGCCCAAATCTTCATAAATCAATTTTATACAAGAAACGAAAACCAACTCAGGTTCAGAAATGAAATCATTTACACCGGAAAACGGTGTTATTGGCTACGTCAAGACCCGTACAAAAACTCGCATTTAATTTTTTTGCGTTTTTAAATAATTTCAGTAAATTGGAAATTTTTTATTTCAAACTCAGAAACTTTTTCAAAAATACAAAAAAAAAAAAAAAAAAAACATATTCAGTGGGGGTTTTATATATGTATAAACGTAGCCTGTGACGCTGTTTTCAACTGCCAATTATTTCGTTGTATGAAACCGTTCTATGCAAATTTCGCCTTTGACACGCCATTAAAAATTTAAACTACGAAAGCTAGACAATTTTCATTACTGTGAAAAAAATCACAGTACATATCTTTATCTCGTACAAATATAAACATCATTAAATCAGCTAAAATTTTGCAGGGAGATTCCTCCACCCCCTTTTTTTTCGATTAGAGCAAGCATAGAATTGCACTGGCATAGTCGTCTTTACCACAAAGCATCGACCTTCGCTATGACAACCCTGGAAAGAGGAGTCGTTTAGAAAGCAACTTCAGCTCTGTAAAAATCATTGGGTTTCCCAAACGTTTGCTTAGGCATTGGAATACTTTTGAGAAGATAACCATACAATTTCTTACATATTTTACGAAATAATGCTTGCAGACTCAGATACTGCGTATACAGGCCACATATGCCCACGCTTTACGAACGTGTTAAAACATAAATTATAACTTGTGAAGATTATGTGAGTCGAAGATGTTTGATTGTTCACCATTTTCTTACCCTCCTCACCCAGGACATTGACTTAAAATTTTCAACAAATTTGCACTACAGCCGCTGACGTAGTCCTATAAAGCTCGTGGCGGTAAAAAAAAATGAACATCAGCACTGGTTCAGTCCTGTTAGAACGATATCACAATGAACTGAAGGAAGAAGGAACAAAAAAAAATTCAACCATAAAGCGTGATCTACGACCTGCCGCCCTGCGCCGTCCGTCACACGGAGTCGTGCGGTCAGGAAATGATGACGTTGTTCGTTGTGACGGCAGGAACAGGCAGACACGTTTTTTTATAGCGTAACTTCTCCCATTAAAAAAATGAACGAAAAACAAGACGAGGCAGGCTCGTCCATCCATTTTGTAGCTATGGCGAATTTTCCAGCGTCAGGGAAGAAATATAGGGGTAAACATTTTCTGAACTTGCACCGAAAAATGTCCAAATGTGAAATCCCACACAGCCAGTTATTTTCCTGCGGTGAACACAAAAAAAAAATTCACAAAAACAAATTACAGAGATAACATAACATTTAATACAATGTAACTACACTAAACAGTTATTTCAGATTAGCGTTTCACAGAGGTACAGCATGGCAACGTTGGCAACTTTTTTTTGCCACTGTTCATAAATGCTGGTATTTCTCCAAGCATTTTTGAAAATACGTAGGAACTCAAGCACTTGTTAACTGTTTGTACGCTTAAGGCCATACTTCACCATTCCTACAGCTTTTACGGTAGTTATTTTTTAATCCTCAACGGAAGCAGCTATCGAAAAACTGATATAATAGTTTTGTTAAAAACAGTGTGTACTATGATAACTATTTATTTCAAGACAAAATACTCACTTAAGTTGTTTAAGCGAGTTCTACAATTAAGGAAATTCCCATTAATGGACTAATTAGCCAAATGTATGTAACTATTTATCTAGCCAAAATTAGAATGCATAGTAAAAACAACTTTTAAAAAAACCGTGCAACAGTTTTCCGATATCCGCTCTAATTTGAAGAAAAAAATATAATAATTATGAAAGCAGTGAAAGTGATAAATCAAGGTTTTAACAGTAGACGAACTCGATGAAATTTAATGATTCGGGACCTAAGAGTTTAAAGAGTTATATTAAAACGACGTGGAGAATTTTTTTTATGTTTCGTTACAAGTTAAATACTTAAATTACCAGTAATGTCGGTACTTCAGAGAAGGGTGTTCAAAAAAAAAAAAATAAACGGATGCAGTGTTGTTAAGTATCTGTTCATGTTAGGTATGAACATATGGCGACAGTTTACATTCATGTTACAAACACACATCGTATAGGTGACTGCGACTAGTATTTTTTTTGTTACAGCCTCACAATGAAACGATACCACCCTACAATCATAAGTAAGTCACATTTTAACATCGTGTTTTTTTTTTAGACACTTTTGATATTAAAATCGTTCACGAAACAACTTTGTAAACTAATAGTACCAATCAGAACGTTGCATGTGTTACAATGCTAGACAGAGATTGTGGGTAAAATTCTTTTACTCGCACTGTAGCGTGTCTGGCCCACATTAAGCAGGGCGAGGGACAAATTTTCCATTCTTGTTTTTGCATCGCTCTTCTTGGCAAAAGCTGTTGCGTCCTTCAACGCGGACCTTCATAAATCCTCTTTTATTAGATTGCGATCTTGATACGCCGTGAGCATGAAGGGTTTATCATTACTAGCAAGAGTTATGATGCGGCTCTCGTAACTAGTGGCAAAGGTCAAATGTGTAGGGGACTCAGCTTCCGCACAATTTACAAACGATGTTCGTGTTTACAGCGAGGTATTTGATGAAGATCTGTATATGAGCATAAATTTGCAAAACGTATCTTATTCCTCGTTGACGTTTACGGGTCGTCAAATCAGTTACAGATTACGTTTCTGTGGTCTTTAAAACTGCTTTTAACTTTACCTTGCGTTGGAAAAATAAGCACGGTAGAACTTGGGAGTATAAAAACGTAAATGAAAAAATTTTTTATCACTGTAACGTGGGTACGTTTGTAATAATTATTAAATCAATTTTAACTGAAACTTATGTAACGTTATTCCTTGAGTGAGTATTGATGGATATGTATAGGCGGTTTGGGATAAAGTGAGCACTCTAATAAAACATGCTAAATTTCTATTTTAGCCCAATTTGTATCTTTCCGCGCGTAACGACTAACGACGGCAAATGTCTAGCCTCTCTGGACACATCACTTGATGTTTGCGCGTATAAGATAAATTGTGCAGTCGGTAGGAACCTATATAGTCTGATAAATATGTTTATTAATTACATAAAACACAAATATACCGATTTCTGTTGATTATACTTCTGAATTATTGTATTTAAATAGGAATGAACACGGACGTAAATTCCGCAAATCACTGCTAACCATACAATTTGTAAGGAAACTATATTATTAATGTTGACTCATATAATGGCTAGTGACATTTTTCTCAAAAGGTTAAATATTTAGTGCTGACTTCAATCCTGACGACCTATGACAATAAATATTTTTGCCTCTCTTTTTTTTTTTTTTTGTTTATTCAAACCATAACGAATAACATTTGTTGTAAAGTCATATTTATTTTGCAAAGCTGTTGCTCAAAGTTATTTATTGTGCCTCAATGACAATTTTTTGGTGTTATTATTTAGTGCCAGATGCAATAGTTCATTTTATTTTGCAATCATAATAAAGATTTTTTTAAATAACTAATACGTAAATGTGATTCTGAGCATATACGCCAAGTTAATTTTTAGTTTGCCGAGAGAGTTAGTACTTGTTTACTAAAAAGATAGCAACTGTACGCGATGTCGCTTATTTTAAGAATGTTTGAAGGTCACTTTTGAAGCGTAGAACTATTTAAATAATAACATTACATGTTTTTGGCGCCGATGAAGAAGGAGAAGCCAATTTTGAGTGATCGTCTGTAAGGATGAATTTATTTATGGGTATGGAAAAGTACGATGCCGAGCGGACGACTAGAATGCTCAATTGTCAATAAAATCTGAATTACTCATAAAAAATTGATAATTTTTTTTTGCCGAGTAGATTTTTAACAGTGAACGTTTATTTATATAGCGGTATGCGGTAGTATGCATTACTTTCGAATACAACATATAAACTGTTTTTTTTTAAATAAGGACTTGAAACTACAAAATCTACAAAAGTGGAAAACTGTCATTTTCATAATTTTTATTATGACAATAATTAGACCTCTATAACAACCGAATTTCAAAAATGCTCGTGTTGTCATTTGAAATTAATTTTGATATCCGTAAACCTCTCGCGCAGAGATTTTCGTATAGTCTGTCCCTAAATGTCTTAGCGTTGGAAGACTTGATGCTGCTGTTCACACGCGACGTCAATGATAACATATGCTACATAAATTTAAGACTTATTTCTATCTTGTCAAATGAGTAGGTGCTCGTTGTACATAAATGACATGGGTTTTCGAGAGAATTACTTTTTAAGCCCAGACAAATGCCGTGGAAAAAAAAAATTTAAGACAAACAGCGGTTATACGATGATGTTTATGGTGACGCTTTGCAAAATAATGCATCAATCTTTCGCAAAATATATTTTTCTTCAATTTGGAATTTTTAATGAAGTTATCGGTAATATAGTGTATTTAAAATTTGAAAATTATTTATTTTATAGGGGCCAAAAAATAAAACATAATTATGATATTTGAAGATATGTTCAAATTCACTGTAGTATTATTTGGCTTAACCTTAAGGTTCCTGTCTACCTGCGCTTGAAATGCATTCCAACGAGTTACAAGTAATCATATTTGGAAGAAACCTCTCAACGCACATTACGTTTGTACTGTACATCTATGAAAAAAAAAAAAAAATTCAAACAATGTTTCTATCAGTTTAAAAATTAGGATCGCTTATTGTAAACACGATTTTCATGACCCTCAAATTGCTATAAACTGCCTTTTTTAAACTGCCGTATCTAGGAAAACTCCTTCCGGGTCCGAAAAAAAAAATAATAGAAGTAGCTGCTGGAATTTCAACCATAAATATCACAAATAAAATAATATAGATACCACTTAAAGTACCATAGGAAAATGAATAATAGTAAAGCTCTGCGTGACAGTTGTGGGGTTTGCATGTAGAGACGACATTGCATTACATACACTGACTGACTTCACTCTTAACGCTCATCGGTTTTGTGCCTCACATACACCAACATAGCCTATAAGTGACGTCTATGTCGAGTTACTTGGAACGACTCGACTGGTCTTAACGAAGTCATCCTACGAAATTATTTTCGTGACTACCAAGTAGGACATCATAGAAACGAAACGTTTAGGGTGAAAATTTCTGCACAAGAAAATTACTTTATTATTAATGTAACTTTTTATGACTCATCGAACACAAGCGTGTTTCTCGTAAGTTTACGCTTACTGCAGAGAGAAGATCTCTCTTTTCTTATTTTATGTAAATTCTGTTTGTAATTTAGAAGTTTGTAGATGAAACTTTAACTACTCGATTAATGTCTAATAACTATGTCTTTATTCATTAGCATTGTATCATACATATAATGTCTATGCACAGACATTACTTAGAGTTTTATGATGCCTTTGACATTCAGGTACTGTAAATATTTAAATAAGTAATTGTGCTATGGTAGTAATATTTATCTGTGACTAGTGTTAATTTTAATTTTTATGTTTGTAAAATGTATGGTATATTTTCAGAAAATGTTTTAATAATCATAAAATTTTGTAAAGGCTCTTACTAGGAAAAACGTAATTTAATTAAAAAATCAGGTCATTTGCAGACCACACATTAATCGATTTTTGCTAGTAGAAAGAATAACTTCCATGTTCACTGCGTTTTTTGAAGCAGAATTTTTGCCTTCACTTTGGAATCAACAAGAAAGAAAATTTTTTTAAATATAGAACGTCGAAGGGAAGAAAATGGAAGGAAAATCTACGCAGAGGTCCGGCTACGAATACTTTCTCGAGTAAGATTATGCCTCGAGACGATTTTTTTTTTTGCCTTATAATTCCTTTTGAAGAGAATCTACGAGACCTGGCGCTGCATTTGTTTCTGTTGGAAAGCAGCGGGGAAATTTTCTCTACGACTGAACAGTAGAAGATATCCAGGCCTTCTCGTTTCCGTCTTCCAGGAAATATGTTGGGCGAATCCTAGCCTGGCATTACCTCTTACTGGCCAACTGGGAGAAGAATTGTACGACGTGGGGTACCACGTTTCCCTTGATACCAATATTCTTTTATAATTTCGAAACTCAGGAGAGTTTTCGAAATTTCTTTCTTCACGGTGGAGACTTCAACGGTAAGCAGTCCCAGCCCTCCCGTAACGACAAGAAAAAAATTCCAAACCATGAAATAGTTTCAGAAAATGTGAACAACTCTGCTTAAATTTAAATTTTGAGGATATTTTTTTTTAAAAGTAGTGCAACTTTTTTTAATCCCACGAATACTCTGGATAAGATGTCTCAAGCTTAAATCCTCACAATTTTTGCAGTATTTTCTTAAAAACGAACAGAAGAATTACTCTAAATTATATTGCCACAAAGCAAAGAAGTTTGAAGGAAACGTTACCCTCCCATTTTAGCTAATATTATGGAGGAAATAATTACATTTATATTTTTCTTTGACTCATCACACTGAACTAACATCCAACATTCAATTTTCAATTTTATTCTAACACAATTTCACAATCTAGTAAGAGTCTTGGAAAGAAAGTATTTAATTAGTACTCAAATTTGTTTCCATATCTTAAGTTATAGTTCTCATAATTGCAACGTCACTGATTGTTTTTTTCTTACAATAATGCGTTACGGAATCTTATTGATGATCCAATTCATGTTTCTTTATGAGCCCTACTAATATTCTTTTAAGGTTATATGTAATAAATTTGGTTCTTTTCACACCACTTGTTTTCTCTCAGTTTATCATAATTATTTCAATTAATTTTATTTTACCAAGTCGTACAACCCAGGGCTCATACACTAGTAACATAATTGGTAAGCTATATCTGCCCAAGTTAAAGTTTTTATTTGGAGATATTACAGAGAGTAAAAGTGGAGAGAGCAAGGTTATGTTACAGCATACAAACTAAAAGAATGTGAGAATGAGAGAGAAACGGAGATTCTCGAGAAAACCCGTCGACCAACGGCATTCCACATGTGAACATCCGGGGATTGACATCGCCAGGAATCGAACCCGAGTCACCTAGGTGCGAGGCGAATGGTCTGACCATTCGACCACCGCGGCCTCTACAAACTAAAATAAACCAGACTGAAAATCCTCTGACATTTATTCAACGTAGTAAGTTTAGTTTTACAAATTTTTTTACAGTAAAGAGGAATATCAAACGTTTTACTGTTAACATTTACGTCAGTATAGCAGCACTACACATACAGAATATTTCTGCTATTTAAAATATCAGAAATGATTTTTAGGATGCATACAAATATCTTAAATGTGGTGCAGACTTTCGGATTTACACTTTCTTTAAACACATTGTATAAAAATAAAGATTTCATGACTGTTCTGGGTTCGTTTCAAATCGGTAATAATTTATAAATCATCATCTTCACAAATTTCGATTTTATTTTTCAACTTTGTTGTAGTTAATGCAACATAACTTTCGAAAATTTTATTCTTTTTACTTCTAATTAACACAACTAAAAGGCTACGTTTCAACAATGTGACTTCAGTTTGAATATAATAAATAATGACATATTAAATTATTAGAAAATAACATTTAAAAAACAAAACGTAGATGTATTGGCTTTTTTTTTAATCTGAAGATCTATTTTGGCTTTCGTCAGTGAGTAGGTAATTCAGAAATTTATAATACTACCTTGCAGAAACATAAAAATTCTGTCTGAATAAAATGAAGAGTAATACACTTATAAATATTTAGAAAATAAACAAAATATGTATGAGTTAAATATTTTTTTTAAAAATATATAACTCTGTTTTGATTTTGTTCTATTGTATTAATGTTTCGAAATGTTCATTTGTGCGACAAGGAATAATAAAAGACCAGGCATAAATATCCAAGGAATATGGACAAAATGTGAATTGCTTGTAATAAACCGGCGATGATAAATAAATGGCTTGAAGTGAATTGAATAAAGTAAAAGTAAAATAAATAAATTGCTTGAAATAAAGTAATGTAATATATTTATGTTATGTGCAGACGAATGATTATTTATGTAACCGTTGCAATTTTATCTCCTAATATGATGCTTCCAACTGTTTGAAAAGAGCAGAACATCTATGCCTGATCTGGGATTTAAACACATGACCTCTCGCAGCGTATACTGGCGCTTACCGACTACGCTATGTAGGCCGACTCTCAGAAAAGAAGAAAATAAATAATACGAGGAAAAACTTTAATGTGTGCGTGATAATGGGACGAAATGAAAGGTTGTAACGTATTAAATTAAGGTTTTAAGGGATATTTGTGGCAAGAGAAGGGAATAGATATTATTAAAAAATTCTCATTCCTTGTGTATAAACAATAAACTATAAACAAGAGAGAGAGAAAATGAGAGAATCATGTTACTGTGGAATTGATAGTCCTGACTTGGGCGCTGTAAAACATTATATGTACGAAAGCTTTTAACGTAAAAAGGATTCCACTGTACCCAAACTTTAAAAAAAGTCGAAGGAATTGGTTGTAGTTGCCCTAAACCATTCATTTTTATAACTAAATTCTAAACTGTCCCTCCCACATCTGAAGTATTATCAGGATGAATGAAATAGGGCCAGTTTGAGTTTCGGCAGACACGCACGTTACTCAGCGGGCATGAAGAGTGGTTGATGTGAAACGAGATGGGAACGCAGCAGCGACGGAATGCAGAAGTAAAAAATCAGGAGATTGCGGTAAAAACTCGCAGGTCAGTACTTTTTCGCGTTAGATGTTAATGTTTTCTTATAGTAGCTCCTTTGGCACGTTATTTCAGGGTTTGTAGAACACAAATAATGTACATTTGTGGCAAAGATGAGTAATTATGAGAAATTTGATGATAATGTTTTGTGACGAGTGTATGTCTGAGTAAGAAAGATTTATTAAAAAAAACAATAATAATACTGATAAATGACATATACAATGTTGGACAGTGTGGGATCACTCCATTGTCAATAATACCTACAGTTTAACTCTCAGGGCACCAAAAATAGAAAACATATAACTTATGTATGTAATTAGCTGATATTTGCCTCCACATCCAACAAATAATTTTATGTACTTATTTAAATGTGCCAAATATCGTTCTGAATGCTGAAAGGGGAATAAAATATACGTTACCTAAAAGTTCGTTGTTCGTTAAACGGTCAAAAATTCGAAATTAAGAAGGGTTCAATTCAACGATTAATTACCTGCAAAATAGAAAAGTTACTCATAAACACTCTAGTTCCAAATTATTTAAATCTTTAAAATTAATATTTTCTTTCTTTTCTTTCCTCGGCTAATCTAAAACTCAAGTCGAAACCGGTAGATCAAAAATATCTTTCTTAAATAAATATAACTCCGGGCCACTGGGTTGGTTACATTAAGTCAAAACATCACGAATAAAACTTTCACCAAAAACAAATAACTTCACCAATATGGTAGGAAAGTAAAGGATTTTAGGGAAAATACAACCATACATATTTCCGTCTTCTTATTATTTGGGAGTGTAGCAAACTAGCTATTGCATGACGTTGTGCTATAAATTAACGGCGACTTTGTATACCTTCTGTCTTGCGAAAAAGGTAGTTACAACTATTTAAATGACGGTGAATTTGAAGTAATAATTCTTTAACAGTTTCCAATACTTATCAGCTTCATTGTAAACAACACTGTCATAATTACTGTGGAACTTGTAAGCGATAATGGAGTTGTACTAAAATATGCAGCGTATCGCCTCGGTCGTTGAAACTGATTTAATTTCCACTCACTGCTAGCGGCTAGTTCGAAGCCTTCGCAACCGTTACAAAAACTATGTTCTAGGTTGGAGATTAATAAAAATAATTCACGGTAAAAATTTAACTACGGTGGAAATTCGGAACATACTAATGCATATTAAAAAAAAAGTAATACGCACAAAACAAAATTAATAAATAGGATGGTGTGCCATTTTGTTTGGCACCACCCTCTTTGTTTGCCATTATTTTTATAATGGACGTAGTTTAGTTCTCTTGTTTATGTAAATAAGGTAAAGTGTCCCCAGTCTGTTGCCTATTTCTTTTGTAATATTGTCATTTCGAACTAATTTTTTTATTGAAATATGCTGTGTTAAAATAATTTAGCTACATAATGTGTAAGAACACTAATATTTAATTTTTTTAAATATTTGTAATTCAATTTAACAAAACTCTCCTTTATGTAATAGTTGTCTCGTAAAAAATTCTATTAATTCTATTAACAATTTGTGTTTGAAAATAATGTATTTCAAAACTCTATTTTTTCTCTTTTTCAAAACAATTTGTAACTGTGTTAAAGTAATTTTTATTGTCGACTAACTTTCTGTTGACAACTTTGTAATTTCATATTGTAACACTTGGTGCTTTGTTTTGACCAAAGCGCCAAGCGACTCGAACAGACACCTGCACGTTTTTCACGTCCCGTGTATCGTAACATCTTTGTTCTCTCTGCCCTTTATTCTCGCTCCAGCAAATATGTGAAAACTATTCTTTTAATTTCCTGCTTCGGCTCTTCTCTTATGGTGTTAAAGTAACTTCTTTCCGCCTTTTGGGTAAGTGTTTCCTTTTCCATTTTGGTCCGGGTTGCGTATTTTTGTGTTTGTAAGTGTGTTAACACACTATTTAATATGTACATTTTATTTTAGCGGTCCACCCATTCCCGTCTACTTCTCTTGCTGGGAGGTTGGAAGTAGCCAGCCATGTTGCTATATTGAAGTATCCAGCCTAGCGGCGCACAGAGGAGTATAACGCTGTAAAACCTGGCCAAAAGTATTTCTTGGCAGTTACTATGTATATATTCAGTTATGTTAAATTTAATAGGTTATTTGCTTGTAGTTTAGTGAAAATAAAGGCGAAAAAGTTTTCTTAACATATTATTAATTAAATTTTAATGTTTATTCTGTGTTGTTTTAAATTGTATTACTAA